>QGSO01000273.1:477088-489608 GCA_011037825.1 Carya cathayensis
TTAAGTCATGCTATAGGTCAAGTTATACTATGTTTATGGATGACTATACTTATGCATTTATGCTTTTACTGCCATGCATGCATTTTTAACCTGTGTGTGAGTTTTATGTTAACTTACTGAGATTTGTAATCAAATCTCACTTTGGTAGTCCCAACTACCATTCCCCCCGAATGGTAGATCTTGTTACAGGACCCAAAGGAGAATTGGAATCTGACCAACTGAATACGGTCATCTAGGCTCCGGTGCGATGTTGATGATGGTATAGTATTTAACTTAGGTTAATACTTGTACTTTTGGATTTGTATCTCAAGTATTCTTTTGATCATAACCATTTTGGACTAGTGTGGTGATCACGGCTATTTAGTATGCCTTTATGTATGAAATATGTTTCAAGTATTTGGGATATTTTAGTTTGGTGCATAGTATTGTTAAAGAAAAAAATTATCCGCTGCGAATATTGCATAATGCTAGATGCATGTTAGGAACATTGCATCTTATATGTCATGAACGGGGGCAGGTAATCTTGTGTTGCATGTCTCGACACTTCAAATGTCCGTTCAATCCCAAGCGGAATTTAGGGGCGTCACATTTATCCCATTGATGCCGACACCACACAATCTTATAAGTTTGTAATGTATGTAATTCCTTTCTTTGGAAGTTGCAACATGGGAAGAAAATCAAGTCATATCCAATTAAAAACATGGAGTTGAGTCAAGTGCAAAAAGAAAAGTTACGAAACCCTATTAAGTTATTCTCACCTCTGGCACTTGACATTGGCAGCCTTCTGACACAGATGTGCTTCTTTCTCCATTTCATTTACACTCTGAAGCTTGATCTTACTGGTTCTTATATACACTGATTTGCTTGTTGTGCCTACTGCTTACAAGAAAAGGGCATATCGGTAGAGATTATTGTCAAGTATAAATCCCAGTAGACAAATTATGCAGATGAGAGTGATCATCAAAACATACTTGGAAAAAAAAAGGATTGTCATCAATACATACATAGTAACAAGGAAACCATAAAACGTGAATAAAACACCAAAAACTTTTTTAGAAGAAAATGGCATCACAAAGAAGGGAAATTGGTGAAGAAAGATAAGGATTTAAGATCTTCATGAACACATAGATGCTAGCGAGTACATTTTTTTGTATAGAAGAAAATAGCATTATAGCTGCTAATGAGTAGTTGCACTATGTTTATGAAGTGTACATATACTACTCAGTACAGGAATGGTTGCACCATGTTTTAGAAGCTGTCAAAGAATAATCTAGGAAGATAAATAAAAAAATAAAAAATAAAAAAAGAAAAGAAAAGAAAAGATGTACCGGCAATTAATTGGTATATAAAATGTTATGTGAATACTCGTTGATTGATAGTGTAAGGCGTATGTATACCTATGCTTATTTTTAAGTTTGAGCAGCCACTCACTTTTCTAGCCGAATGTATCCTTGTAATGGTGGTGTTTGGAGTTAAATGTCTGAAAAATTCAAAGTATTTTTAATGAAATGTCACATTAACCAGAGTATAAAAATGATCAAAAATTATATTCTTCATTATATAGGACCAATGACAAATAAGCCATTCACAGCGATAAAGAGTTTCTTTTAAAATAAAATTAAAAAAAAAAAGGAGATAATAAATAAGAAGTTAACAACTATTTGGCGAGGTTAAGTCAAACATGACTATTTTAATCAAGAAAAGGAAAAAAAAAATAGAAAATACAAAACTCAGGATTTGTCCGTCTGAATGATATTCTTCGTTTTTGCCAAGATATAAACAGAAAGTTAGCGAAATAATATATAAAAATGGATACCTCTTTCATCAGTAAAGTTAGCACCCAATGAGCTCAAACTCTCTTATTTGTGAGCTCAGAAATTCTAAATAAAAAATAAACAAATTTGAGATCTATCAGAAGAAAAGAAGAGAGAGAGATCTGACCTGTGAGCGGGAGAGAGAGCGGGAAAGAGATGTCACATAAATTCAAGCGAAAGTTCGAAACCAAAAAGCCGCAAAATCGACAATAAGAGACACGAAATGGGGGTTACAGAGGGAAAAAAAAATGAAAATATAAAGAACGGAAAAATATGAACTCAGAATTTATCTGTTGGAGTCATTTTCCATTGTTTTGCAAGGAAGCAAATAGAAAGTAAGATATACAATGTATAAGATATACCATGTATGAGAGAGAGAGAGAGAGAGAGGGGGGGGGGGGGGGGGTCGCAGGGGATGAAGAAGGCGTCGGTGGCGTGGAAGGAGGCGAGCCGTCTGATTAGTAGGTCGAAGAAGACGAGGAAAAAGACGAAAAATGGCAGGAGGAGGTGTGTTTCAGTGTTTAGGGGGTGGTTTATAAGTTGTTTAACAGAGAAAGGAGAAAGGGCAGACGAGAGAGAGAGAGAGAGAGAGAGAGAGAGAGAGAGGGAGGGAAGCCGGGCGTGCAGAGCTGAAGAGACGGTGAGTGAGAGGGAGAGATATACAACGAAGCGAGTGATTTTTTTGTATTTATTTTTCATTTCTCAAAGGGTAATATAGAAATAGATTTTATTTTATAACTATTTTATATGTCATTTAAGTATCAAATTAAATTATTAATTTAAATAAGTATGAAATTAAAATATTAATATACACATGATTAGTGGATTTTGAAGGGGCAGCAAGCACTGCGTGATTCACCAATATCTTTTTTACTCTGCAAGAATCCCATGTCATTGATCATGCTGTTTTCACTTGTCCTTCAATAAATTAAGCTCTTGCAATATGTTCCATCCCCATTCTCACATGGACCCTGCTACACGCTGTAACACCCGCAGCGAGAGTCTCCACCCGCCAATCTTATTACTTTTTTTAATTTTCAAACACTTTTTTTAACTGTTTAAATATTTTTTTAAAATATCACAAAAACAAAAAAATCATTATAAAATTCTTCCATAATTAAAAATTAAAAACAATAATAAGTGACTTTTGTACTTCAAAATATCATTTCCCTTCTCGCATTCATACTCGTTTATATCCTACTTTGGGAATGAGATTAATGCTTAATGAGACCGATCCCTCTCTCTCTTCGTGTCCAAATTGGAGTATTCAATTGGGCCAATTCGAATACAAAAATATCAAGCTAACATTTATGTGGGTCCAAACTGCTCAAAAATCTCATATTGATTAGCAGTAGATATTGTGGTTCATATTTATCATCCGATTCGAATACAAAGTTGAAAAGGATCAATTCACTATCCCCCAGTATGGCCCAAATTACCGGCAATAGAAGTCTAACCCATCACATAGACTTAAATAATTACATCTACATGAATAACACCAAAACTGGATCTGAAATGTTCATTAGTTGGTGAGCCGCGATAGAAATGGAAGATTTTATTGACGTGACTAAATCTGATCACGGCCGACCCACGGTGGAAGTAACTAGAAATATCTTTACTTTTGCACAAGAGACTCACGACTCTACCATTACTATGGTTTGGAGATGGAGATTTTCAGTAAATACTTCTTCCATCGGATTGATAGTCATGAAAATTTTTTATGGATATTTGTGTCATTAGCTTGATAGTTTTGAGATGGAAATTTCTTGTGGCAATTCCTGTAGTGGACTTGATCAGGTAGTACCTTACTCACCCACAGTGGATGAGCATTCATTCAATGTTGTCACTCACCCTCTTGATGTGAAATTTTTTTCCCACATCCGAGCAAAGTGCTTGTTGTTGTTGCTCGCCCTTCGTGACGAGCATTTTGCTCAGAAGTGCGAGCACTTTTGCTTGGTTAAGTGTGAGCAACGTTGCTCTTTAAGGGAGCGGTATTTGTTGCTCATCTAAGGAGGGTTAAGGGTCGAATACTTTTGGAGATCGAGCTTTATTACTCCCATGTGATCTGATCAATTTGATCAAGGGTTGGATACTTTTAGAGATCATGATGCGCTTTACCTGCTCAAGAGCTGAGATCCCTCATGATTAGACCAATTTGCACTATCAAAGCACTTCACAAAATTACGCCTCTACAAATTCAATACTAGTCGCCATGGTGGACAAGGCACAACGACCAATTACCTTTTATTGTTTTTTCAAAACATTATTTTTTCCTTCAAAATTGAAATAGTGTGTAGTTGATCATTTAGACCCTACAATGTAGGAATTCATATGATGAGTTGTACCAAAATGTCCCTCTATAGGTGTCATGTTGAACTAAAATCCATTGCTATAGATGTTGATTCAACCAAGGTGCTACGGCAAAAGACCTGGGTTAGACTAAAATATCATTGCCACATATCCGAACTGAGTAATATACCCCTAAAACAAATTAAATTAGACAAAAACAGCCCGAATCCAAATCAAACTAGCCGATGACAACTAGAAATCTCCATAACAAGCTTCATCTTCATCTTCTCTCGTACTCCCCAGTCTCCATCTACCCTATTATGGTTTTTCATTCATCTGTTCTTTCTCTTCACCTTCTACTTCAGAATCTCTCTTCTCCAGAAAAATTGAAGAGCCATGTTTATTCATTGACCATGGTGCGAATCACAACAAAGATGGACGATCTCATTGACGTAACCCGATCTAACCATAGCATGACATGTCGTGGAAATAACTAGAAATATTTTCACTTTCGCACTAGAGACCCATGATGATGTCGTTGTCGTAGATCAGATATGGAGATTTCTAGTGGAATTTTTTGCCATAGACTTCATCAGATACTACTAGTGATCTAGTATGCTTTACATGCTCAAGAGCTAAGCTCCAATGTAAGCTGATCAATTTGATTGGTGGTCAAATCACATACTTTGGAACATGCTTGGCAGTCCGAGTTCCCACGTAAGCATTAGATCTCGTTGAGCTGGTACGATTTTCATGAGCTCCCACAACCATCAAGCATGAGCTCTCATAAGGCTTGGTGGGAAATAGTTTTTACTTTTGCACACCTCGTGATGAGCACTTTTGCTGAATTAGGTTTGAGTAATCTTTGGTTGTCCTCGAAATTGGAGCAGTCTTTGCTCACTCTCTTCTTGTTCATTATTCTTCTATTCTTTCTATTCTCCTTTTGATTCAGACTTATTCTTTTCCAGAGAAATTGCAGAGCTATATTTGTTTGTCAACCATGGTGCAACTGATTGAGTGGAAATAATATGAAAATTGAGCATGAAAATTAAGGTTTTTTGGTCTTAAAAAGTCATTTACGCACATTCATACCCTACATTTCATAAGAAGCATTACAGGGTCAAAATGGGAAAAAAAGAAATGCATTTTCACTCTGCCACTTAACTCTCACCCGACAATTAGAAGAAATGGGAAAAATTGAGCCTTCTCGAGTGCCCTAACCCTTGTTACTCTACATTGCAAACTCCACACGTCAAAACCACATGGAATTATAGGGAGTAACAACCTGGAGAGAGTGCAGCAGAATCATTGGAGAGGATGGAGAAAGAGAGGCTAAAAGGAGAGTGGTGGGACGCAAGAAGGGCATTGGGGGTTTTTCTGGCAAAGCTCCAAATCATCACTCATATAGGATTTTGTTTGCAATCTGGATTTTCTATATTCCTTTTCATTTTTTGGTGTGATGGATCATTTCTTTTTCGATTTTAACAATTTATTTTCATACTTGATGGAAGGGTAAATCTTCGAGTAACCTAGGTCAAGGGAATCCTTTGCACAGTGGGGTTTCACTTGGTGGTTTTGGTTCTTGTTTTAGTTTTAATTTGTACTCGTATGAATTTCTATCAATTTCATAGAAATCGAGTTTAGAGGTTCATCTGTAATCCTTTTTGACTCATTGTTGACTCTGGGCACGATGGGTGCTTAAGAGACACAGACACTACTTTCGGATTACTAAATGTCTGATGTTGATATGAAATCTATGAGGTTATTCAAAAAGTGTTTGTTAGTGCTGAAATCATACACATTCTCCATATGCTTTAATCTTGATTGAAATTGCATGTAATGGTTTTTATAAATGCCAAGCCCCATTGAAATCCCTCGATGCAAAGAGGACTTGTAGCCTAGGTACTTGCTTAAAGTTTTTCTTGAGAAACTTAGTTCTAAATACTTCACTTGATTTCCTTTGTCCATGCACATAGCTTGGCTTCTCGCCTATTTTAGTTATAAACTTCATAGTGTTACTGAATACACCACATGTTGTTCCCATTAAGCATTTCTAGAGAGGTAGCAAGCTTATTTTTAACTCCTGAGCTGTCACTTAAACTTGTCCCATGGTTCTAAGGGATTTTCATTTAGCTAAAACTCCACTTTCTTGACTCTGTTAATTCCAATATTTTTCTTATTGCAAACAAAACTGGAAATGCCTTGATCCCTGTGAAATCAACCTTGGACTCCCATTATACTCAAGTTGAACACCTTCTGCACTTGGAAGGCAATTTAAAAGAAGAGCTAGCAACCCATGGTAGACATTGACGATCCCTTTGAAGTGATTGTATTTGACCATCGCAACCATAGCAAATATGGAAATATAGAGAGACCAGAAATATCTACACTTTCGCACCAAAGACACATGAGCCATAGCATTACCATTGTTGTGGGTCTAAGATAGAGATTTCTGGTGGTTATTTATGTCGTCAACTGATGGTTCTCATAGAGAGGTTTTTGGTGGGTATTTGTATCATTGGTTTGATAGTTCTAAGATGGAGACTTCTGGTTGCAGCACTATCGTTGACTTAGTTCTAATATAGTGTATGAACACTTTGTTACTATGCTAGCAAAGTGCTCACCCCTAAGTTTGAGATGTTGTTGCTCGCCACATAATCTAATTCAATTTGACTGTAAGTCAGGTACTATGGTGATCGAGTACAATTTACATACTTGGGAGCTGAGCTCCCATGTTATTAGACTAATTTGATTGAAGGTCAGATACTTATGGAGATCGTGTATACTTTACATACTTGAGAGATGATCTCCCATGGCCATATAATGCGAGCAGATTGCTCGCCCAAAGGAGAGGGACGTTGTTACTCACCCAGGGTTGCAAGCACGTTATGTTTCTTGGCCTCCAAGTAAGCGGTTCACTCGCCTTGGGATGCGAGCACTTTCCTTGCTAGGCCACTAGCAAAAGTACCTTGCTCGCCCCCCGGTGATGAGCACTTCTTCAGTGTTGTTATGCACCCAAGGTTCAAGCACTTGACTTGCCTTTAGAAACGAGAGATTTGCTTGCCCTTCGGTGTGTCAGGCTGTGTGCCTGACACTTTTGATCAACATAATTGTCACTTGGTGATGAGGCAAACACTTTTGCTTAGCCTAGTGGATGAGCGAATTGCTCACCTCAAAGGACGCAGGTTCATGTTTCTGTCCTAGCACAATTTTCCATCCTTGGTTCACTTTTTCATCTTACCTTATTTTTTCTTCCTGCCTTCATATTTTTGGTCCAATCTTCATTTTCTATCCTACCATCATATTTCTAGCCAACCCTCATTTTCCGTCCTTCCTTCATTTTTTTGTCTTAGGTTCTTTTTTCCATCCTACCAGGTTTATTCCTTCCAAACTTCATCTTTCCTTCCTAGGATCATTTTCCATCTCAACTTTATATTTTTGTAGGGTCATCAGTTTTCTATCCTAAGTTCATTTTCCATCCTACCTTCATTTTCTCGTGATGGCCACTTTTGTTAACATAGTGCTTGCCCGCCCTAGCATTTTTATTTTTTTTTAATGTTCGCTTGGGTGGTGAGTAGGGCAAAGGAACGATTGTAACACCCTAATGGAAGGTCAAAATCACATGATCTATACTCCAAAAGGACTAGTCAATGATATAATTGGAACTTTATAAATAGTAAGAATTTTTCATTTCCAAGCAATGTCAAATCTTATATACCACCTGCCCTTATGGGCCTTATCCTTATCTTATAAGGGTATCACAATCTACCCCTCTTAAATTTCTAACATCTTTGTTAGGCCAATGCATTGTAGGTGGCACAGCTTAAGTCACACATTTCTGGTTGAACTTGGCTCTGATACCATTTGTAACGCCCCAATGGAAAGTCCAAACCACATAGCCTATACTCTAAAAGGACTAGTCAATGATACAATTGAATCCCTATTAAAATTTTATAAAGAGCAAGAATTTATCATTGCCAAGCAATGTGAGATCCATACACTATCTATCCTTATCCTTATTATATAAAGTATCACACCGACACTGTCAGAGTCGAAATGCCCTAACTTTAACTCTGACACCTGTAAACAATGATCCGACTTGTTGGAGCAAAGTCAAAATTGGGCTTTTTTCTTAGTGAATAAAGAAGATAGGTCTACATAAATTTATAAAAATAAAGAAAATGAAAATTGAACAAACAACAAATTATACAATTTCACAAATGCATATCAAACCCCAATCGTCTTCATGTAGTAAACTCTCCATACTGGTAGTCAACATTCATGATTTAAAAACTAAAACACAACACAAACAAAATAGCTTCATGCTCAGATTATAAATAAAAAAGATTCACAACGCAACAACACAAACATATTCGCAAACAAAATTACAGTTTACACATATTACAAATTCAAAAACAAACAGCTAGATTACAGAACCACAAAATTACACATGGTAGTGATCACAACTAGATTCACAAAATTATATAGATTCACAAATTCACAAAGCATCCACCCATAATTAAACAAAATATAATAGATTCACAAACAAACAACCAGTTACCAAATTACAAAACCATATGATTTTACACAAAATTACACATGGTAGTGATCACAACCTGATTCACAAAAAGCATCTACCCATTTTCCAAATTCACAAAACATCTACATATATTCACAAAGCATCTACAAAGCATCACGAAATAGATCAATCCATTTTCCATTTGCACTTCAAAATCAAATTAAAACACAGATTCACAAAATTTTAGAAAAACTCTCCCTGATTCCGTGATGGCACAACACAATTTTTCAATGCTTTCTTAGTTTTTGCAGCTTAATTAGTCTCAAGACCCTGGAAAAATTTAAGAGAAGATAAAAAAAATCAAAAGAAAAGAGAGATAGAAAGAGACAAGATAGCGGGAGAAGAGATAGAGAAGATGAAGGGAGAAGAGGGAGAGAAGGGCTTACCTGGTCTCCAGGATAGAGAGAGAGGTTATGCGATGGGATTATGAGAGAGATGCCATGTAACGCCCCCAAATTTCACTTGAGATCAAACGGACATTTGAAGTGTCGAGATATGCAACATAAGGTTACCTACCCTCGTTCATGACATATAAGATATAACGTTCTTAACATGCATATAGTATTATGCAATATTCATAGCAAATAAATTTTTTTTTTAGAAATACCATGCACCAAACTAAAAATATCTCAAATACTTAAAACATACTTCATACATAATAACATACTACACAATTGAGGTTATAACGCTAGTCCAAAATGGCTATAATTAAAAGAGTACTGGAGATGCAACTATATAATACAAGTAGTAATTTAAGTTAACTACTGTATTAAAATTGAAATCGCACCGTCGTTCAGTAGACCGTGTCCAGTCGGTCAATTCCCAATTCTTCTTTAGATCCCGTAACAAGATCTACCATTTGAGAGGAATAGTAATTGGACTACCACAGTGAAATTTAATTACAAATTTCAGTAAGTTAACGGAAAATTTCCACACAGGTTAATGATATATGCATGGCAGTCAAAACATGAATGTATAATCACAATTATAAGTAAATATAACATAACTTGACATAAAACATAACATAACTTCACATATGACATAGCATAATTGACATAACTTAAACTGAAACGTGAATTGAACTTAACTTGCTTAAACTAAACTGAACTTAAACTGAGACTTGACTTGACATGAATTTAATCTAAAACTTAACTTAACATGAACTTGATCTAAAACTTGACTTAACATGAACTTGATCTGAAACTTGACTTAACATAAACTTGGTCTAAAACTTGACTTAATATGAATTTGATCTGAAACTTGACTTAACATGAACTTGATCTAAACCTTATTCTTATCTTATGGAATTACCATGATGTTCTTATCTCGTGGGATTACCACTATAGCGTAGTCTTATCTTATGGGGTTACCATGATAGCTTATTCTTATCTCATGGGATTATCATAATGGTGTATTCTTATCTCATAGGGTTACCATGATTGCATATTCTTATCTCATGAGGTCACCATGATTGCATATTCTAATCTCAAGGTGTTACCGTGATAGTGTATTCTTATCTCATGAGATTACCATGATGTTATATTCTTATCTCATAGGGTTACCATGATGTTGTATTCTTATCTCATAGGATTACCATGATATTTTTATCTCATGGGGTTATCACGATAGCGTAGTTACAATGAACTACAAAGCTTGTTTGTAACCACGGATAGTCTTTTGCGGGATATGGATGGAAATTTTAAAGCAGCCTTCTCGGCTCATTTTGGTGTTGGTACTAATAATGGAGTTGAATTGAGAGCTATGTTGGAAGGGATTCGGCTTTGTTAAAGACTATCCTTTTTTAATGTAATTATTGAAACTGACTCCAAGTTGGTTAAGGATTGGATCCGGTTAGGTAATTGCACTCTATGGTATTTGTGGGACTATTGGAATGAGTTTATTTCTGAAATGCAAGGAATGGATATCTGTGTTTTACATCAATTTAGAGAAGGGAATCAAGCGACTGAATTTTTGGCTAAACAAGGCGAATTAGGATGTAATGTTATTTATGACGATATCCAGCACTTGCCGAGGTTTTTAAAGGGTGTTATTCGCATCGACAAGGCAGGGCTGCCTTCGATACATACCTAAGTTTTGTTTTTTATATGGTTGTCTTTAGGCTTGTTTAGATGGTTTTATTCTAGGCTTGTTTAGATTTTTCCTTTTGTTTGGCTGGTTAGTGTTTGGTGCTTTTGGTTTTGTGGTTTGGTTTTGTTTTGTTTGTGTTTAGGAGGTTTTTATTTCCTATTTGTCAAATCCTAGATGCTTGCTTTGTAACCATGGTATTCCTCCACCATAAATGAGGACAAATTAATAAACTTGGGGAATGGTCACTCTTGGACAGGTGACCCTAACTCTTTATTAAAAAAAAAAATAGTTACAATGAACTAAACAATAAATTAACTACACAATGATGTACATGAAACAGAAACATTTTGTAACTTGACATGGCATGTAACAGACAACATTTTGTGACATGGCATACTTGCAATAGTAAACATTACGTGATATAACATACATGTAACAAATGACATACTTAACATGACATACTTGCACTGTATAGCAATACGTGACAAAATATCTTGTGTAACAGATGAATAATTCATGACAGAATAAATTATATAACGGATGAATATGTAATGACATGGCATGACACATATTATAACATACATACATACATACAATGTAGTTTCTATAAATTAAAACTTAATAACTAACAATTAGAAATATAAAAAAAAACTAACTTAGAGAAAAATTACCATTTGACCCTTTATATGTGGAAAATGACTATTTTACCCATAACTTAAGGATTTTGTATCCTAACTCCAAAAATATCAAAATTTACATACCTCATGTAAACTTTTTCCTAAACTCAAAAATCAAATCAGAAAAATTTTAAACTAAACACAACCATGAAAACTCTATAGGCGTCAAAACTTACATATGCTATTCGTCTTGATTTTTGTTACAATTCTTTCAAATTTCAAAACTCATGGTTAAACCAAGAATTTTCTTCTAATATACTTATAAAATATTCCTAAGAACCATCATGTTTTGAATCATGAAAAAAAAGTCATTAAAATCACTAAAACCATACTTGAACTTTTTGGTTTCTCTCTAAGTTTCAAAAACAGATTTTTATTTCTAACTTGTTTTGATCAACCTCTTGATCCCTGACTTATAAAGATGTGATCTTTAAACCAAAACATTACATGGTTTAAAAAGGTGTCCTAAAATAGATCTAAGCTTCAAACTCAAGATCAGATTGTTCAAAATTAACCAAAACATGAATTTAACCAAGAACATCAACACTTTGGCCTATCTGAATATCTTTTGCAGAAACTAACATCAAATATCTTCAAACTAACATTCTATATAAGATGCTTAGGATCCTCCAACAAAATTATCAAAACCATTGGAATAGGTTTAAACCACCAAAGATTTAAACTTTCTCAAAACAGAAATTGTTTTTCCTCTTCTAGTTTCTAGATCTAAGACAATATTTTAACAAAACCTTTAATAATGAAACAAATCATCAACAAATAATCAAATAAACTTGTTAAAAATACTCCATAAAAATTTTGGATCAAGATCTATCCATTAATTTAGTCAAAAACTCTAAAATATAACATACTCTCTAGTTTATTGTCCAGAATGACCTTTTTGGTGTGGCGCCCCCAAAATCCCCACGTACGGAAAACGGGGAATTCGAGGCGCCCAGATGGTGACATCACGGGTCACCACCCTATCGAAGAGTGCCAAGTGTGTGCAAGCGACAAATGTGCACAAGAAGATACGCAGCAGATAGCAAAGTCAAATACTAAGTACCAGAATTTTT
>QGSO01000273.1:490174-597674 GCA_011037825.1 Carya cathayensis
TGAAAGATGACAATCAATTATCTTTCAAAATATTCAAATTTAATTTTCAAAATATTCATGCACATGTGGAAAATGTATTTTAATGCTTTATGATAAAATATTAATTTTTGAGCCTTAATCCTAATTTCGAATTTTAAGAGATTTACAACATTACTCTATGACTTTAATGTGAACTTGTTTCCTTCTTGCTCATGCTTGGTTCCTTGATGTGCTTGACTCCATTGTGTGGACAACTTGAGTTTGAAACTCCTTCATTCTTTGAATTCATTTGTTATCATCAAAATCCATGTGTAAATATATAATTACACAAAACTTGAAATCTTAGGTTCAACACAAACGGTCTTCAAATGGAACAAATAAGGTATCTATGTAAACTAGACTAAAAAATTAACAACTTTCATGAAGGAAACTTGGTGAGAAAACACTTACAAAAGTTTTGAATAAGGTGTGCAAAAGCATTTAGAAAAACTGCTCGAGAGTATCTTTTGGGTTCTTTCAAAGAAAAGTGTAAAGGAGGGATGGTTTTCGTGGGAAGTGGGCTGGAGGGATTCTTGCACAAGTTATGGAAGAGGATAAGACTGAAGTGAAGCTTGAGTGTTGGTCTTTCTTACCCAGTACAATACACAAAAATCAGCCAAAGATATTTCCTCATGAAGTGTAGAATTGAAAGAGTGAAGTGGCCATTTAGCTTTTTACTTCAAGTAACCTTTAGGCCCTCTTAAAAAAATCTGGTCAGCCATGTGGGAGATGAAATGGTTTAGTCAAGAAGCAATGCTAAGGTGGCCAAATTCATGGGCCAAAACTGAATAGACCTCAATTTCGGGTTTTAAGAGGGTTTGGATTGCTATCAAACCTAAATTCAATTTCTCTTGACCCAATAAAATATCCAAGATTAAAAAATTTGGATAATGATGTTCTAATATAAATTTGAAGGATTAATAGCATGTGAAAGTAATTTAATCAAGCGATTAAACACAATGTTATAAACCGATTTAGTTAAGATTTTGAGGTCAACTTTAGGATTTGGATAAAACCATTTAAAATTTTGGATTCAACCATGCTTTTGGGTTCTTAGTTGAATTTCAACCATATATGATTTTACTAGGGTGTAAATTCTATTTGGTTTGGCACAATTTGATTAGTCGAATGGAATATGGATTTTGTTTAGGTGGCATAATCTCACACCTTAATTCCTTCAAATCTATCAAATGTTTCTCATGGTGCCAAGTGTCTAATACTATTCATTATGTGTAGCTAAGATCTTTCTCAATGTCCAAATAAAACTTTTATAACCTAATTTAGATTTTCCACAGTGTGCTTTTGAAAACACTGCACTTGGTGCGCTTATCAAGGTTATTATTCACTCTAAAAAAAGTGCATAATAAATTTAGTACTGAAAAATCATAAATATTCATATTAACCTACAGTAAAAATTATTTACCGAAATTCAACTCTGAAATGCCCCAAAAAATAACTTCATAGTTTCGAACAAGTATTTTGTCCGAAAATATGAAAATAGTTTATTGCGCCATAAAATCCTAAATAAACAGTTGAGTCTAATGGCGTAGACCATAATACATTCTGACATTTTTAACTATCTCAAATAATTAAAATCACATTTTTGGCACCATCGTGAGTGATGCCATTAGCTACATTGACAGACTAAAACCTATGCAATTGGTCAATTTGTAAAAGCTTATAGATTTTCACGAGTTCTCAAAACTTATAGAAATTCCATCATTAAATTTCTAGTAGCCTGTTAAAGGTTGTGCGATCGCTAGTGGAATTCTAAGAGAGAGGTTGTGCCCCTCATAAGGGAGGGAGGGAGGGAAGCCTTGTGGCTAGGGTTAGGAAAGACAAAACTCGATTTGAAATGAGAAGATTTTTTTTTTTTTTTTTTTGGGAGGGGAAGGAGGGCAACCATTAGGGCCTTAAGTATACCACGTACAACGACGCCGTTTTACCCTATAAAAATGACATTGTTTTGAGTGAGCTTTTGGATTCTTTTTTCTAAACCCTAATTCAAACCCTAAGGGCCTAACCTAAAACCCTCTAAAATGCATAATAACATGCGATACTAATGTATTACATGTAATTATACATTAGTGTTTATATATTAGTATTACATGTTATTATACATTAGTATTACATGGTAGTAATATTGTAATAGTATGATATTTATATATATTAAACTATTATTAGTCAATTTAGTCTATATATATATTATAGTATAAATATATTATTTTATAATAATTAGATCATACTAGTATATTATTGAATTTAACTAACTATATTAGATATAGTTATATAAAAATTATATGATTAATATGTAAAAAAATACATATATTTTTATAATATATGTATAATATCAGAGTCGGATTCAGAGGCGAAGTTGGAGTCAAAGTGAGATCGGAGTCGTATTATATTATCGATTTTTGTTTATCTTATCTCATTCCTCAAACAATCTAAGGAGACTCAAACTATTATATTAACGATCTAAGGACACTCGAGAGTTGCTTGCTAGTTAGAGAGTTATGAATAGGGTTATATTCAATCCTAGTTCAGGCGAGTTGGGGTTACTTGGTTCGGCTCAAATATAGCAAAACTTGACTCATGCATG
Organism: Carya cathayensis; assembly: GCA_011037825.1. Taxonomy (NCBI): domain Eukaryota; kingdom Viridiplantae; phylum Streptophyta; class Magnoliopsida; order Fagales; family Juglandaceae; genus Carya; species Carya cathayensis. The sequence goes on from QGSO01000273.1 coordinate 492,795, forward strand.
ACTGGTATAAGGGGATATTTTGAAATAATTTTCATCTCATTTTATCATCTCATTTATTATCTTATTTGGTTACACAATTTAAATGAGATGAGATGAAATATTTTGTTAAAAATTGAATAAAATATTGTTATAATATAATTTTTTAATATTAATTTTGTTTTGAGGTTTTAAAAAATTGAATTATTTATTATATTTTATGTGTAAATTTGTAAAAGTTGTAATGATGAGATAAAATGTGATAATTTGGGTTTGGGTATCCAAACCAACTCTTAATTAAACATCACTAAAATACAAATACTTTCAAAATAATCATTACAACTTTTCAAATTAATTATTATAAATTTTTCAAACATTTAAATAAAAAATAATTCAACTTTTTAAAATTAAAAAATATATAGATATTAAAAAAATTATATTCTAATAATATTTTAATTTTATAAAAATTTTTATTTAACATTTTCTCTATCCTTTTCTAAAATTTAATAAATACTTAAATCAAAATATATTATTATTATTTATAAATTATTTATTATTATTCACAATATTTTCATTTCATTCCATTCTCGAAACATTTCGTTGAGTCGGGCTCTAGAGTACTTCAGTTTGAGCTAAGAACTAATGGTAGAAAATCAAGCTCGAACTCGACTTGAAACTCGAGTTGTTATCAAGTACAGTGCTTAATCGACTCGGCTCGAATAAATATGTTTGTTGGTTTCTTATTTCCTCAACTTAAAAATAATATATAAAATAAACAAACAAAAGAGGAGATAATAAATTAAATGAATCAAAATTGCAATCTTTATTGATTCTTAGTCGAGTATCAAAATTATACTAATACAATATCTCAATTTGTACTTATAATTATATTTATAACTAACATATACGTAGATATATATGTGTATTTACTATTTTTCTTAAAACTTTAAATGAAAGGAAATAGGTAAATTTTATTATTTATATTTTTAACATTCTTCTTTACATTGTGGGTCATATTCATCCTCAATAAGTGGACCTAACAAATAGGATATTTAATTAAAAGAAATGATAGTTGCAGTCATGAGTACGTAAAAATTACACAATTACTTTGAAAAAAAAGAATAAATACGGAACTCATATAAAAAAAAAAATTAAATTTTTAATAATGAACCTCACTCATTTTTAAAAATACTGCACGGCACTTATGTACTCAATAACTATATGTAAAATTACTCTTTAATTAATTTTGATAGCGTAGATCAATAAGGGTTTGAACTTAAGTTTGATACCATATGTGGACTAAGAGTGTGCATTAGGACTGAATTTTTTTCTGGTTTGGTTTGGAACTTGGAAATCTAGGTGAATTGGAATAGTTATTCATCCTGATTGGAGTTGGGCGGGTAGAACATGCCTTGGTTATCCGTAACCTTATATTTGTTATAAAACATAATTTTTGTTTCGAAACAATGTAGTCTTTTTACGTGCACAATGTACAAAAACTAGAGTTAAAAAATAATAATAAGAAAAAAAATAAAACGGAATACTGGTTACAATCCAAGTATCCAGTTCCCAGTTTCAAAACTGGATACCCACCCAAATTGGAACCGGTTTTACTCGGGTATCCGCCCGGTTAAAAAAATTCGGGTACATGGGTTCAATAGAACTCATGCCTAGAATCGTTACTTACATGAAGTAGTAGATGCTGCCAAGGCATCTTGGCTTGCAACAAATGATCGAATCTCAGGATCCTGCCAAAAGAGAGCCCGACATCTAGCTTCCTTTTTTTTTTTTTAAATTTTTTTATTATTTTTTATTTTTTAAACCACGATAAATGTATTGTACAATAAACGAGACTATAGCCTTATGAGTAATGATTTATATTTGAGTTCAAATCATTCCCTTTGCACAATTAAATTTTTGCTTTCATTCGACATTAAAAATACAATTAATTTTTTTGTTATTATAATATTATTTAGAATATAATAATAATTATAATAATGAAATATTAATATCTTATAAATAATCTTAATTGGAAATTTTTGTTTGTTGACCTTTTGTAGAACAAATCAACGACTTAGGATTTTTTTATATTTCTTTCTTAGATTTGAAAATAATATTACTTTTTGCATATATTATAATTTGGAAAAATAACAATTATCTTCATATTATTTTTCATAGAAATTCATAAAAATAAATCATGGTCATTGGACTAATGATATTTTCATTCTACAAAATGCAATTATTACTTTTAGGTTTCAATTTATGTATGTCTTAGTTTATAATTGGTCTTTAATTTATCATATTCACTATTTTATTTTTTGTGGTAACGCATTACATATTAATCTATTTATAATGTATTTTTAAAATTGTTATTAAAATAATTAATAATACTTTTTAGCCTTTAAAAAATTATTTCGGTAAGAATATGCTTTTATTTTCTAAGATTGCTTCCCAACAGAATCCCAAGTCCTCTCTCCGCCATGGCTGGTGCATGACCTCGACACATCGGTATAGTTTTTTGAGCCCCCAAGAAGCGAGCGAAACTTTGATCGATTCAATCTATCATCAGTCTTACAACTTTTCTTAAAACTAAGAGTTGTTATGACCTAATAGTTGCAAAACAAGCTGAAAAACTGACCCATTGCCATCTGAAATATCATAACCTGTAACACTCCGTTCTTCCACGGTTAAGAATGAAGTTACTTTTGAAATATTGGCTACTATTGACCTTGACTTTAAAATTTGTTTTCTTCTATTCTAAAATAAGGGTTAGGTATAAAGATTGTTTATAATAAATACAATCATTCTTTATTAAAAATACTAAATCTATAAAAGAGACTATGCGAAAGTGCTTATTAGAATTTTCTCAAACTTTATTATTATAAAAATCATAACTCTAAAGTTTTGTGCATGATCTAGGCCTCGCCTCCTTGGGCAAAGTTCCGTCCTGCAACTCTATTTTTATAAATATTATAACTTAGGGTAGTTTAAAATATAAAACAAATTAAAATAAGTCGAATATTCAGTGATAAACATAAGATTTTTCATAAAATATTTCATGCTGAGAATTTAAAATCATGATTGTTTATATATATGCTTATGACATGCATGACTTGAAGATATGTATTGTACCTTGACTTTTTTTATTTATCTGACTAATCTAAATTATTTGACTGATATGAATTATCTGACTGGCAACACACTTAACCATGTGTGCAATGTTGTGCATTGTCCCATATCCTGTTGCCACAAGGATCGCTAATTTGATATGATAGTACTATCTATGGTGGACTAAGCTTGAGTCCGTGGCTTGCATATTCACCCTGACTGCATTGATACCATGCATCTGAATGTCCATCTAATTAATCTTAACTTGTATCTTATGCTTGATCTTATAAATGCTTAGTACTTGTCTTATGCAACGTGAAATGTATGATATGCATAATACATATATAACTATAATATGTAGAATGAAGCATGATCATGAATTATGATAAATGACGTGCTTACAAATATTATGACATGTGCAATACATAAACATTGACTTTTAAAGAATTGACTTTAATAATATAATATATATAACTAGCTAACGCATACTAATCCTGATTAGGGGTATAACCGGTCTGGTTCAGTCCGGTTTTGTACAATTTTTAGAATCGAATTGGTTACTCCAGTTTTATATTTTCAAGAACCAATTCTGCACTGATTACTTTCCTAAACCGGTATTTATGATTTTATTGATTTTGATCCGGTTCGGTCCGATTTTTCGGTTTTAGTATAATTATATTATTATAAGTTATAGTGATTTAATATAGTATTAGCATTACTATATAAAAGTGATTTAATATAATGCTAGTATTAATATTAAATCACTAAGTACGAGTATAGTATAGTACTAGTATTAATATTACTATATAAAGATGATTTAATATTAATAAGTTATAGTGATTTAATATATTATTAGTATCACTAATACTATAGGGGTTTAATATAGTATTAGTATTAATATACATTAGTATACTAATGTATACCAATTAATTAAAGCGAAATGTAATTACTATACTAATATATATTAGTATTACTAATGTATTATGTCTTTATTAAAAGGGTTCAAAAGAATATGTTGAAAATTTATTAGGCCTAAAAATGTAATTAATATATATATTATATTAATAACATATGATCAAATAAATGTTCATGTTTAATATTATAATTTTATGTTATAAATTATAATAAAAAGTTATTTCATATATAATATTTTATATAATATTAAAAATTAATTATATATATAAACATGAACCGGTCCAATCCAGCTCCAAAAATCCTAAAACTGGAATCGGACCGATTCTATCTATTTTGTGGAATCATGGAACAAGTTTTGGACCAAATCAGTTCAAAACTTGACCAACTGGTCCGATCCATACCAATTTTCCAGTTTAAACCTTTACTCCTAATCCTAATTTATGATTAAGCTACTTACTTTAGAACGTTAATAACAAAATCTCGTAGATAGTAACGTGAAATTAAGCCTAAATCTAAAAGAAATCACTTTTTGCTATGATTTAGAAGTCAAGGGTAATATTGTAATAATATCTTCAAGTTGGTACGTGGGTTATGCTTTATTGAAAAAACCTAGGTACTACAACAAGGTGCTTGGTAGGTGAAGGATGGCTCCTGGTGATAGGACGTTGCTTGCAATGGGTTGCTTCAACAAGAAGGTTGTGAGCTTCCATCATCTGCTGCGCAAGTGCAGTGCTTGGTTGGGGTGTATCACTTTGCTTTGTTTTGTGGTTGCTAAAAAGAGGCTCTCGTTTGTTTATAGTGGGTGGATAGTGCTTGTGTTTGGATTGGGTGGTGCAAGGTGGCTAAGCAAATGAAGGATGTTGTAATAGTGGCTGAGGAAAGAGACGTGGGCTGCTTTCCGTTGGCAACGTAGGGTTGGTCTATGGGGCCAGCGGTGGAGGAACAAAGAGATGGTGAGTGGACGTGGGATGTTGTTTGCTGTGAGAAGGTACGGATCGACAGTGTTGTGGCTTGATGCTTGCTGGTGGTTATGGTTTTTGTCGTGGAAGAAGAAAAATCAATGTGTGGGGAGAAACTTATAGGCAATGTGAGAAAGTGAGATTCGACTTGCTGTAGAGTTGTAACTCCGTTGAGAGAGAGCTCTATTGAGGCATAAATCCTAGTGGAAGGTGGAGGTGCATGGGAGTTTATAGACAAATTGGCTTTGGCCATTAAGGTTTGGGTCTTTTAGTCCATAAATATTAATTGAAATTTAACCTAATTATTGTGTAGATTCAAATCCTATAATTAAAGAAGATGAGTTAACTATCAGTCCAAAGCAACAAAGTCTAGTGCTGCCCAATCCGCAACGACTTGCAACCGTGGATTTATAGTTTGTAATTTGAACCGTATCAAAATCATCGATCAAGTGGCTCTTGCTTTTATTCAAAAAACAGAGGGGAAGGGTGGCGACCAATCCTTTTAAGAAAACAACGTAATAGTATTACTGTAATAAAATATCCATATTTATTCATTTTTATTATAAACTTTTTAATAAAGTTATTTACATTCCATTTTCCATTCTTTTAAAACATAAAAAAAAAAATCCATTAATTCCAATCGTTATACTCATTTCCTTTCTGTTCCATTCGGTTCAATTCCTTTATGAACTCCCAAACGAAGTTTATGCTGTGTTTGATGGGATTTTCACCCCTATTCAAGTTATTCGTTCAATTCTATTTTATTAATACATGAAAAGTCCTATTTATTATCCTTTCATTTAGTCCTGTTGGGATTAGACAAATATTTTACCTTATTTTATTTTATCATATTGTAATTTTTTTAAAATTTTTACATAAAATATAATAAAAAATTTAATTTTTTCAGATTTTAAATAATAATTATATCAAAAAAAATTATTCTATTAATATTTTATTTAATATTTTATTTTTTTTATTTAAAATTATATCATGTCATCTCGTCTCTTGTATATGAATGCAAATCAATTCTTATTATTTTTTTCGTTGTATCAAATAATTGGCTGGCAAATGAATAAAGAATAATAAATTATTTTTCTAATTATATGATACTTTAAAATAAAAATAAATAAGAAAAGAAAGGAACCTAAAGACACGGAAGGGTGATGTTGGGCTTTGCGAAAAATTCGACGTAAGAACTAGAATGTAGAGAACTTGTTTAAGGGATCCAAAATTCCTTCTAGACGACCTTGACTTTGTGACTTGTAACATTGCTCAAGCAATCAGCTTTCTTCCTCTCGCTCTCTCTCTCTCTATCTCTCTCTCTCTCTGCAAGACTCCATAGTCCATTCATACCTGGACTTGGATCTGGAACGGTCTAATTATAGAACTTTTGATACGTGTAATATGATACAATTTTACGATGGAGATTTGGGTTTTGGTTGGTCAGCTGACCTGAAGCTGCCGTGTGAAGACTTGTATTGATTCTATTGAATGAATATCTGAATGCCCCTTCCTGTGATGGCTTTTTGTTGGGTTTCTCTGAGAATATCCAAGAAATTGGAATCTGATGAAGTTTAGGAGCTAAGTTCGTGGGTTCCGACAGTTGATTGATAAATTAAAGGTAAGTACTCAGAGAAATCCTTTGTAATTAATACATCTACTTTTAGTTATTGTCTTGTCCAATTTCAACTGCAAGAACTTAGGAAGCTTGAGATGAACCACAATTTGGATTTTTGTTCCTCTTCGTGTGTCTGAGAGGAACACCACCAATTCTAGAAAAATGTTTGGAGTTTATTATGTCTTCTATTAGAGTAGGTCGCCTGCCGAAATCATAGCGTGCGGTGGGTTTTATTGGTAACTTTGATTTTGTTTGGACGGTGAGATACTAACATATTTTGGTTTCAAGCTTCTTGAATTGGAAAAAATTTAGAATATATTTTCTTACCTTTTATTTTCCTTGGATTCTCGTCTTTCGAAACTTGGCAGTTGAGATTTTTTTCCTTTTAAATATAAGACGCAAAATAACAGTTAAGATAAAGTGGGCTTCTTCGCCATGTCTTTCTACTTAATTATTCCTCTTTTCTTTTATGTTAAACGTGATTCTAGTTGTTGTATAATTTAACGCGGAGTTTTTGCGACTTAAGTACGTTTGAACTTGATTGGTGGTCCTAAAGTTGAGGAGGGTGCTGGGCAGTCTTTATGCATTTAAGCTGTCGTTTGAACTTTTCTCTAGTTCTCTAATTTCGATTTGTAATGCGTTTGTTTAAGCATGTTTTAAACTTGCTTGATCGGAGGAGATCTAAACTTAATGAAGTATCTACCGACACTGAGGCTCCCTTCTCTTATGGTCATGCAGTGAAATGTATCATCGTTTTCATTGTTTTGGAGCAATGAAGTGTTTCCCATTTTTCAATGGAGACAAAAAGGATGAACCGAATAGCACGCAATCAATGCAGTCCACCAATTCAACTTTTACCGAGGGCGAAGTAAAGAGAGCTGGATCCGAATTAAATTCTCTGAATATCTCAGCCACTAGTACAGAATCCATAAGGAGGAACTCATATCCTAGTTTGGCCCAAAGACCCAGCAACCTCAGAGTGTTTACAGTGTCTGAGCTGAAGTCTGCCACCAAAAATTTCAGCCGTTCTGATATGCTCGGAGAGGGTGGGTTTGGGTGTGTTTATAAAGGGTTCATCAGGAGTGCAGAAGATCCATCTGAAAAGATTGAAGTTGCAGTGAAACAGCTCGGTAGAAGGGGAATACAGGCACGGTTTATTTCATGTGATTTCATTTCAGAGGATTCCTTTAATCCTTTTGGCATCGATAACCATCCTAGAATTTGTGTTATTAATATCTTGTAGTATCTTCGTAAAAATTCATGTGGTGTGTGTTTTCATGGAGTCATACATAAGTTGCTGCATAAGTTCAACTGTTTTCATAGATCTGCTCATTGAGGGGCGATCTACATTTTTGTCTGGTATTTTAATATTTAGCTGCATATATGACATGTTCACCAGAAATAACTTAAATCTCTATTTATTTAGTGTGGTCATTCATGTGCCGTGGTGTGGCAGCCTGTGGCACTGGCCACTCCCAGGAATTTCATTCAACTTGAGCAAAATATGAAATATATTGAAAATATGTCCATCTGTTGTCACTTTCATACCAGATCATTACATCACTCTTCTGTTTTTCAGTAGCAAATATTTGCCAATTGCATATTTTTCTCCCAATCCTTGACAAATTTGTTCTTCTTCCGTTGTTGGTGGTGGTTCAAATTACTGAATTTCATCAAGTAAACCTTATTTACATTTACCAAAAAGATTTTCTGACTAACTATAATGCTCAAGGATCTCCTCTTTTTGGCAGGGGCACAAGGAATGGGTGACAGAAGTTAATGTTCTTGGGATTGTTGAGCATCCTAATCTTGTGAAACTGGTGGGCCACTGTGCAGAGGATGATGAAAGAGGAATCCAGCGGCTGCTGGTATATGAATATATGCCAAACGGAAGTGTTGAACACCATTTATCCACTCGGTCAGAGACACCTCTTACATGGGCCATGAGATTAAGAATAGCCCAAGATGCTGCTCGTGGCTTGACATACCTACATGAAGAAATGGATTTTCAGGTATATGTCAAATTTTAGTTTCCATTTGATTATTTATATTAGCTTTTGTTAGTATGCCTATCCTAATGCATCAAAATTTCCTGGGTATTGAGGTTATATTGAAGCTAGTGTTTCTTTTGTTTATATGATCTCTCCACTGAAGCAATAAAGTTCTATTTTTTTAGAAAGGGGGTGGGAATCATGAACAATATTGGGGTTTGTAATTATGCTTGTCTGTTATGTTCTAGATCATTTTCAGGGATTTCAAATCATCTAATGTCCTTCTGGACAAGCATTGGCATGCAAAGCTATCGGACTTTGGATTGGCTAGGTTGGGTCCTCCAGAAGGATTAACCCATGTCTCAACAGCGGTATGATCATACAAAAAGATCCAATGACTCTGAACCAACTTTAAATATGTGTGTGTGTGTGTGTGCAAGTGAGACCTAAAATGTATCAATTTCTTTTCGTTTACCAGATAAATCTATGCAAATTTTTTTAGTTTCATTTCTGTGATACTAAAATAAAACTTTGTCGGCTGTTTTACATGCTTTTTAATGTATGAATTTCTGATGGTATTACATGTGCTCCCTGCCTTGATGATTAAAACCAAACATCATCCTAATTTTTAGCTTGAAAATTACTTAGAGACGTTGTAACTTATGAAACTTTCTTACTCATATCTGATTATTACCACCTCCAAGAAACTTCATTTGCTGGATTTGTTGGATTTCGATACATGGTCATGTAAAATTATGGAAATTTTGTAATAAATTTGGGAGATTAAACTTTGTGAGGTATCTGGATACCCCTTAGATATTGGATTAATCTATTTGTTGGATTGCAAACTAATGAATTAATTGGTAATATTAAGATACTGATCTGATCCAACTCTTTAGTTCAAGTAATTGACACAAAGTCTTTCAAAATTCTATCTTTTCCAGTAATTTTAGTGTTGCTTGTGCTTGGCCTACATTTCATGTCCATCCAGTGTGGAGGATGGAATTTGCCTTGAGTGGTAATATTAAGAAACTGATCTGATCCAACCCTTTAGTTCAAGTAATTGACACAAAGTCTTTCAAAATTCATTTCCAGTAATTTTACCGTTGCTTGTGCTTGGCCTACATCTGATGTCCATCCAGTGTGGAGGATGGAATTTGCCTTTGAGTGGTAATATTAAGAAACTGATCCAATCCAACTCATTAGTTCTAGAAATTGACACAAGGTCTTTCAAACAATATGAAAAATAGAAGAAATTAACTTTTAACTATTTGGTTTATCAAAAAAAGAAAAAAAAAAAACTTTTAACTATTTGTTTTGACTGTCAGTACAGCCAATACTTCAGCTCTTACCAATTATCTATTTACATTGATGACTGGTTACTTTCATCAGGTTGTTGGAACCATGGGATACGCAGCTCCTGAATATATTCAAACTGGGCGTGTTACATCCAAGAGTGATGTATGGAGCTATGGGGTATTCCTGTATGAACTCATCACCGGTAGGCGTCCTTTGGACCGAAATCGTCCCAGGGACGAGCAGAAGCTCCTAGAATGGGTAAAGCCATTCCTATCAGATGTGAAAAAATTCCACCTAATACTGGATCCAAGGCTCAAAGGGCAATATCCCCTAAAGTCGGCACAAAAGCTTGCAATTGTAGCCAACCGGTGTTTGGTCAGGCACCGGAAGAATCGCCCAAAAATGAGTGAGGTGCTGGAAAGGGTGAATCGGATTGTTGAGACATTAATGGAGACTGGAAGCCCTGAACGACCCCTAAAGAGTCTAGCATCGGAGGAAACTTCTTCAGACCCAGAAGCCAAGAATAAGAAAAGGATTATGGACTTGAAAAGAGGAGAAGGTGGTTGGTTTGTTCGCATGTGGACACCAAAGCCTTCACAAAAATGCTGATTGCAGTAGCTTTGAGCAAAGTAGGCCGGGTTATTCTTTTGTGGTCATATAACTTGGGTGATCTTATTTGAGGCCTCAAGGTTCATCATGAATAGACTCAAAAGAGTTACTTTCTCTATAGTTTTGATACATATTACAGTATATAATGTGCCTCCCTCCCATTTTTTAACACTACCATACCTCAGAGCTGCCAAAAGTGGTTACTAAAGCCGTCAGTATAAATGCCAATAAGCTTCCAAGGTGATATTGCTCGTTGCTGTGCCTGACGCAGAAGAGGATTAGGCTACTTATTTTTGGTACTTGGAGAAGTCTGTGAGAGATGTTGATAGTTAATTACTGAGTCAGTGTAAACAGTTTAATTCAAGTTCTATACCAATGAAAACCTTGTTGCATTGTAAACAGTTTCTTTATTTTGCACCATTATGTAGAATGATGAAGTGGAATTTGTGAAGAAAATTGAGAAATAAGGGTTGTTGCACTTTCCATAATGCTACTCGTATTCCTTTATGGTCCTGAAAAATTATAAGCAAAAATTGTATTTTTATTTCAAGAGGAGAAAACAAGTTTTGCCCAGTCTTTTCTAATTACCACCAATTTAAGGAGGTTTAAATAATAATTTGACATGAGATAAGTTAAAATGAAAGTTAAAAGTTAAATAAAATATTATTTTTTAATATTATTATTATTATTTTAAGTTTGAAAATATTAAATTATTTATTATATTTTAAATATAAATTTTAAAAAATTATAATAATTAATTGAGATGAATTAAAAGAACTTTTGCATCCAAACCGAATGATAAGAAAGCCTGTGTTTCTATATTTGATCTCGTCTTCGTCGCTTGTGTTATAAAAGTCAACTGACCGAAGACCCAAAACCAAGAAAACAAGGCTCAATTCCAAAGGCAACGAACCCCTTGTCTTGAGCGTCTTTTTTTTTTTTTCCAAATATTAATTGAGTTTAATTGTCCTCATCCTCAAAAACTCTCTTTGTATTTATTGATGAAATGAGTTATGATTAAAATTAAAAGTTGAATATGATATTGTTAAAATATATTTTGTTAATATTATTTTTATTTTGAAATTTAAAAAAGTTAAATTGTTAATTTTATTTTATATGGAGATTTGTGAAAGTTGTAATAATGAGATGAGATGAATTGAGATGATGAGTTGTAATGATGAGATGATGTAGTAATGTTTATTTTATAAATACAAAAAGAAGAAATTTATTCATTATCCATTTTCTCATCATCCTTTTATCATTTCATGATATGACATTAGATGATAGGTTCACAAATGAAATATAAAAAATATTCTCCAATTATCTAATACTATAAATGATGAGAAAATGATGAAAATTGAAATAATAAATAACATTGCTCGTTGAGTTTTCCATACCTTTTATTTTTTGAGACTTAATTGATTATCAAACTTAATGTAAGGTGAATCTTTGTCATTTCATTCAGTCAATAACTTGAGCCCATATAACCTATAAGTTGACTGGACTAACCTATTTATTTGATACGTCCTCCGTTAACTTGCATGCTATATGGGTTGACCCAAAAATGACATGATTATTAATCAAGTTTATAAATTTGTTTAAGCTGATCCAAACGCGATTAACCTTGACCATACGCCTATTATTTTGGAGAAAAAATTTGAGAAGAGACAAACAACACAAGTGGTCCGTTATGATTTTTTAGTCTTCCATTTTGCTCACACACACAACACTCGCGCCTTCTCAATTACCTCGTTCTTGGCTTCAGGGAGCGGCGAGCAGAACGGAACATCAATTAATTTAGGATAATGATACCTTTACTTCCCTCTTCCCCTGCCATTGTGCCTAGACTTGGACTATGAGGAAAATCTTCCACCGTTCAACGACACCTTCTTAGATGAGAACCTCTCTCTCTCTCTCACTCACGGGCTTGGAAATTATGGACAATAATTTATTACTTGCAAGAATTTGTTAGGTAAGTTGTCATACTTTTTACCATGTCGTCGTGGCTGGAAATAAGTCTAACCCATCTGTTTGCTATTTTGTTTTGCAATATGGCGAGTCATGCAAAATTCACTTGGATATATCTAAAAATCCTTGAAAATGGTATGACTATAATAGAACATCTCCAAGCAATTAACGAATAGTTGGTGGCATATACTGGTTAAAATCATCTACCAGTTGAGCAAGAGCTATCTATGTTTACACTCCCAACCTTCGCTTGTGATGAAATGAAGACTTGGAGTATCTGAATGTGCAACACATAGTCATACACCCCCTTTCATGAAAGTTAATATGGAATGCATCCTAGTATGCAACTAACAATATGCTATAATCGTAGCGGAATTAAGTGTGACGAAAACAATTAATTCTAGAATGAACTAAATATCCCAATGACTAATAAATCATAAATAGGTACTTCCTCACTTAAGAGGTCTACATAAGTTCATCGTAAAGTGGGAGATAGAATCTCCATAATACTAAAAACTACATAATCAGATCAACTCTCTCATCCGCTCTCTAGTATATATAGAGTCAATGGTATGAATGTTAATATTAGCTCTAGCCTCTTCTCCAGATCAAGCTCATCCTCAACCATCTGAAGCCAGTGGTACATTCTGCTAGTTGTAAGTTGGCCTTGGCATAACTTCTACAATTTGGGAGAATTATAGTGGGTCCACAAGGGTGAGATTTATTTGAAATTTTAGTAAATTAAACAACCAACTTGCACAGAGATAAGATATGCATGATTACTGATAAACATGAGATGCATGACATAAAACTTTGTATTTATCTCCCATTGAGAGTCCTCAACATTTTCTAGAAAAACTTTGATGCATATTTTCTTATAGAGAACATTTTTCACTTTATCTTTTCAAAAACATAACTTTTCATCGTTATTAAAGCCATCATTAACAATAACATAAATATGGTATCGTCACAGCTCTTCTATATGCACTGTGAGTACTTGTTGGCGACCATAGTACAACTCATGTTGACACTAAGTTTTTTTGTAGACTCATTCTCAATGCATTGGTAACATAACGTTTCATCTTTACATAATATAACAACATAATGTATGCACCCACTTGCTTTAGGTGCCATAAATGACTTCACTCCGATATTCTTTAAAAAGAATCCATTCGAAGCCTATTGACAGTTCTTTGTCAACCTAAGGGTTACCACTCCATTTTTATTCACTCCAGAGTAGATAGAGGAGTTCCACTAGGAGAATTCCTCATCCCAGCCTTTGGGGCCGTGAAAAAACTTATTTTTTATGCTATGGTTGAAAATGTTTTTCATGGCATGTGCTTATGAAGTATGCTTCATGTCAAAATGACAATTTTATATAATATGCTAAAATGGTGAAAATTACATGTCATGTAAGTAAGTAATTAAATTCTCAATGATATATCACATGATGTTTCATGCTCAAGATGACATTTATATCATGAATGTGGCATTTATATATAAATCATAAATAAATTATCTACCCAGTTTGGATAGTGGGTTGAGTTGAGATGAAAGTTTAAAATATTATTTTTTAATATTATTATTATTATTTTGGGATTTGAAAAAGTTGAATTATTTATTATATATTGTATTGGAAGTTGAAAAAGTTGTAATGATTAAATGAGATGAGTTGAGTTGAGTTGGGTTGGGTTGGTTAACCAAACGGAGTAAGTTAAAAGCCAACTTACAAAATTTCCAAGTGTTAGGAAATTGGTGCGGCTGGAATAAGAGTTATTCTAAGTTAGGAATTTCACAACTAAGGAAGATACTCATAATCAAAAAGGTTCAAAATCATTATTTGCAAAATTGGCCGTATATTTTTTCGAAATGGCCACTTAGGCCCTAAATTTTCACTATTTGCAATTTGGCACCAAATTACACAAAATTTCACAAACCTCATGTTTTATATATTCTAAAACCATTTATACCCTTAGAATTGCAATAATAAATTAAAAATTTTGCTAAAATCAATCAACCCGTGTCATGCATCATTGTGGGCCTATTTATGATCTCAAGTCTACAAACCTCTATGGACGCATATGTGCTCAAATTCCATCAAGTGGCAACCATGACTATGAACTTAGGGACATGTTTAGAACTTAGATTCAGGTCTCACGAGTTTGTCCCAACACTCATACATTGATTAAAACCAAATCATCACGAAACCATCAAACCGAGCATATGCACGATGTTTCTACCTTTTTCTAGTCAAAGAGAGGTTTAAAACCTAAATGAATCATGCATTCTTATCCTAATCACAAGGCTTAAATAAATTTTTAACTCTCATGCTTTGGAAATCTAGCCAAGATTTCACAAGATATATTTTAATAAAGTGAAAACTAAAACATGCTTGATTATCAACACAATATATGCCTATCATGACATACTTTTTACCTTAAATTTAAACCTTTAAAAATTCTTTCAAGACATTAGTAAAACATACAAGATCATATCAAGACATGTCAATACTAAAATTTTATCCCAAAAAAACTTATTCAAGCAAGACTTCAAATCTAAACCGAAATACATCTCTTCAGGTTAAACCTCATATAACTTAATCAAATATTCATTCCCATGCCATAAATTGAAGCCTAACATGTCATTCTAACACTCAATAAAAGATAGGATAAGATTACTCACTAAAATGTGGTTTTGATGCTTCAAGAACAAACTCCAAGAAAATACTTTCAACCTACTCACCCACTCTGTTTCTCACATTTCTCACACTAAGAGTGTATAGCTCTCAAGAGCACTAAGAGAATGCTTGAAGGATTTTTGCAAGAAAGTAAGTAGTGAATGGGGGTATTTATAGGACTCCATGGAGAATGAGAGGCAAGGAGGGGCATTCGTTTGGCTGAAGGGTGAGGCTTGTGAGTGGTGGAAGTGGGGGGTGTTGAGTGCCAATTTCCAGATTTTGTCATGCTTGGTCAGTTGAATAGTGGTCTAAAGCTTTATGGTTTCATCATGGCCA
Source organism: Carya cathayensis (assembly GCA_011037825.1). Classification (NCBI taxonomy): domain Eukaryota; kingdom Viridiplantae; phylum Streptophyta; class Magnoliopsida; order Fagales; family Juglandaceae; genus Carya; species Carya cathayensis. Next base: position 508,251 of record QGSO01000273.1, read on the forward strand.
GGTGCTAGAATGTGTTCATAGGTGCAGGCGCTGCCTTAGTTTAGTAATTGAAACAAAAATTAAAATGATTTCTAAAGTGAAATCATGCTAGTGGCTGATGAGTGGGTTATCAAAACTGCCCAGTTTTATTTTATCATCCTTTTGTCTTAATGATCTGTTTTGCAGGTATGATGATCTCAATTTGGTAGCTTTTTTAGGTGAGGAAGGGAGGGGTGATTTGTAACAACCCGCTAGAAATTCAACAGTGGAATTTCTATAGACTTTAGAAACCTCATGAATACCCCATAAGTTTTCACGAATCAATCAATCGCACAGGTTTTAGTCTGTCAACATAGTTAGTGTTATTACTCACTATAGTGCTAGAAATGCGATTTTAATTGTTTGAGATAGTTAGAAGTGTCAGAATACATTATAGTCTACACCACTAGGCTCAATTGAATATTTAGGATTTTATAGCACAATAACCTATTTTCATAATTTCAGACGAAACGGTTGTTCGAAACTGTGAATTTATTTATAGGGGCACTTCGGAGTTGAGTTTTGGCAAACAGTGTTTACTGTAGGTTAATATGAATATTTATGATTTTTTCAGTACTAAGTTTATTGTGCGTTTTTTCGGAGTGAATAGTAACCTCGATAAGCGTACTAAGTGCAGTGTTTTCAAAATCACAGTGTGGAATGTCCAAATTAGGTTAAAGAAGTTTTATTTGGACACTTGGCAAGATCTTAGCCACACATAGTGAATAGTATTAGACACTTGGCACAAAGAGGAACCATTAGATGGATTTGTGAAGGAAATCAAGGTGTAAGATCATGCCACCTCAGCAAAATCCTTTTCATTTGATCAACCTTTTGAGCCAAATCAAAGAGGGTTTCAACTCTAGTGAAACCCTAAATGTTTGGAATTCATTTGAAACCCCAAAAGCTTGGTTGAAACCGAAACCCTGAACGGTTTCCCTAAACCCTAAATTAGCCTTCAAACCATTTTCGATCCAATTTCTAGCATTGTGTTTAATCACTTGATTAAATCACTTCCACATGCTATTAATTTCTCAAATTCTTGTTGTGACATCATTATCCAACCTTTTAAACCTTGGAAATTTTTTTGGGCCAAGAAAATTTGGATTTGGGCTTAATAGCATCTCAAACCCTAACCAAACCTCCTTTAAACCCCAAATTGAAGCCCACTTGGTTGGGGCCTACCAAGGCCCACGAATTTGGCCACCTTGGCAAGGCTTCTTGGAGAAGTTTCCTCCCCCACATGGTAGACCATTCACTACCCTTGGCTACACCCAATAGTGCCTTGATGAGATGGAGAAACCCACCCCATCAACCTCCACACCTCATAGCTTCTGCAGGCAGTCCTTTGCCCCCCACTATTCTTCACTTTATGTCACATAGCCATCTCTAATCAAGGGTGATTAAGGTCCATATCTTCCCCCTACAGAAGGCTTGAGTTGTGGAAGACACACTTACTTCACTTTCATCACTTCTTCACCCCGGTTTTAGAGAGAAACCCAAAAGAGCTCTCTCGGGCAGATTTCTAGGTCTTCTTACGTGGAGCTTTTTGACCCTTTGTAAGTATTTTCATATGATGACTCCTTCATAAAAGTTGTTCCTATTTGAGTCTAGTTTCTGTATCTATATTATTTGTATTATTACATGGTCATTTTGTTGGTCAAAAGTATTTTTAACCATGGAAAGGTCATTCTGGGCGTGAATCTGGAGAGTATGTTATGTTTTGGAGTTTTTGACCAAGCTAATGGACATATCTTGGTCCGAAAATTTTATGGAGTGTTTTTAGCATGTTTTTAAGAGTGTTCATTGAAGTTTTGTTGCATGAATAAAGCTTTTGATGATAGATTTGCTTAGATCTAGAAACTTGAAAACTAGAAGTGGCAAAACAGTTTTTATTTGGAGAAAGTTTGAATATTTCGAGGTTTGATCTTACTCTAAAGGCTTTGATATTTTTATATGATGATCCTAAGTCTCTTGTTTTCATGTTAGGATATTAGTTTGAAGATATTTAGTATTAGTTTCAAAGATATGATTTTTCTATGCAAAAGAATTCCGGTTAGGCCTAAGATTTGATGTGTTTGGGTTAGATCTATGTTTTATTGATTTTTAGCCATGTGATTTCAAGTTTGATGGTTGGATCCTATTTAAGACACATTCTTAAACCATGCTATGATTTATTTCGACGATCTCACATTATTAAGTCATTGATCAAGAGATTTATCAAAACTAGTTGAGGAAAAAAATTCTGTTTTTGGACTAAGTGTAAAACCAAAAACTCCAAGTGTTATTTTGTGATTTTGGTGACTTTAGTTTGATAATTTAAAGCATGGTTGATCTTAGGATGATGTTATAAATATGTTGGAAGTAAGATTTGTTTTTTTGGAATTCTTGGAGATGTTTTGATTTAGGGTCAAAGCTTGTTATTAAGTGTTTGGATCTTTTTACAAAAAGTTTGGTATTGATTATAATCTTTTTCTAAATGGATGTTTTAAGTATGGTTTTAAACTTAGGATAAGAAAATGTTTGTTGCAAAACTTTGGTGTAAGCATGAGTTTTGAAGTTGAAAGGAATTGCAACAAAAATCAAGAGAAATGGCCTATGGATGTTTCGGCCATAGTGTGTTTTTCATAGTTGTGTTTTCTTTTAAATTTTTCTGAGTTAATATTTGAGTTTAGGACAAAATTTACATGAGAAATGTAAATTTTAGAAACTTTTTGGAGTTAGGATGCGAAATCCTTAAGTTAGGGGTAAAATGGTCATTTTCCCACATGTAGAGGGTAAAATGATAATTTTAATCTAAGTTAGCTTGTTTTCATGCTTCTAATTGTTAGTTATTAAATTCTAACTTTTAGAATGATCCTTTGCAGTTACTCGTGTTTCGCGCTTTATTCTCGTAGAACATGACGATCGAGGTAAGTTAGCTTCTAACTTACTATCAGTTTACTGTATATGTATGATGGGTAAGGGAACTACAATTTATGTATGTATGTTATCATATATGTCATGTCATTACATGTTTATCTGTTACGCATGATTTATTCTTTTATGAATAGTTATCTGTTACACAATCTTTTCTGTCATGCAATGTTGTATGTTATAAGTATGCCATGTTAAGTATGCCATATGTTACATGTATGCCATGGAATGTTTATGTTTAAATCATATTGTGTCATTTACAAGTATATGCCATGTTAGAAAAGTTCATGATATTAAATAATATCTCATGCATTAAGAAAGATAAGACATGTTAAGGATGACACGGACTTAAGCGTGTTCATCACAAGTTATGTTAAGGGTGACACGGATCTAAGCGTGTTCACCACAAGTTATGTTATGCGGTGCCACGGACTCAAGTGTGGTTCACCTTATGTAAAGTTCCTATAGATCTCAGATCGCGTTCAAGTTAAGTTATTCATGTCAATCACGACCCTAAGTGCTAGGATGGGGTAATATCCTAGTGGAACTCCTTTGTTCATGCTGGAGTGTCTAAATAGGTATGAAATTCCCTGAGTTGACGAAATACAGTCAACAAGTTGCGAATGGGGCCTAATTAGCTGGTCACCGGAGCGCGCCAGGCACTAATGTCGATGGTGCCATATTTTATTTTATATGTATTCATGGGACCACAACAACTGTGGAGCATGAAGTATGGGGCCACAATAACTGTGGAGCATACACTACGTGAGACACAACAATTGTGACACGTAGAATACATGGGGCCACAACAACTGTGGAGTACGTATTAACGTATTCATAGCTAGTGCAGATACCTGTGTTGTGATGCGGTAATCGACAGGGACACACGGCTCTAGGGAACCTGTGTAGCACCCATATGGTCACGTTATTAATCAAGTCAATTGAATAAGATTCCAAGTTCATGTCAAGAAGTTAAGAATAAGCAATCATGGTGACCCCATGAGATAAGAATAAGTTTCAGATCAAGTCTATGTTAAGTCAAATTTCAGATCAAGTTCATGTTATGTTATGTTATGTTATGCTCACGTACATATTATGTTCATATTCACGTTAAGTTTCAAGTTCATGTTCACATCATGTTATGTTCACGTTTATGACATGTTCAAGCTCACGTTCATGTTATGTTATGTTCATGTTCACGTTATGTTTCAAGTTCATGTTTCTGTCATGTTATGTTCACGTTCTTGTTATTTTCAAGTTCACGTTCATGTTATGTTATGTTCACGTTCACAGTATGTCTCAAGTTCACATTTATGTCATGTTATGCTCAGGTTTATGTTAAGTTCAAGTTCATATTTATGTCATGTATGTTCACGTTCATGCTATGTTTCAAGTCCATGTTATGTTTCAAGTTTCACGTTCATGTTATGTTGCTAGTCCATGTTATGTTTTAAGCTCAAGTTCATGTCATGTTAAGTCAAGTTCAGTTCACGTTTAAGTTCAGGTTATGTCATACTATATGTCAAGTTATGTTATGCTTATTTACGACTTTATTTATGCATTTATGCTTTTATTGCCATGCATGCATCTTTAACCTGTGTGGGAGTTTTCTATTACCTTACTGAGATTTGTAATCAAATCTCACCGTGGTAGTCCCAACTACCATTTCCCCCGCACGTTCATGTTATGTTGCTAGTCCATGTTATGTTTTAAGCTCAAGTTCATGTCATATTAAGTCAAGTTCAGTTCACGTTTAAGTTCAGGTTATGTCATGCTATATGTCAAGTTATGTTATGCTTATTTACGACTTTATTTATGCATTTATGCTTTTACTGCCATGCATGCATCGTTAACCTATGTGAGAGTTTCCTGTTAACTTACTGAGATTTGTAATCAAATCTCACCGTGGTAGTCCCAACTACCATTCCCCCCGAATAGTAGGCGATGTGTCAAGATCAGAGCAGGAAGCAGATATTGGTAGACTGAAGGAGGTTGACTAGATGCCGCAGACACGACGTGGAGCTTATAGCTTCCATAGTTAGTTTTTGGACAGTATTCTGCCCTCGTTAGTCGAGTTACATGAGTTAATCGACGAACTTTCTCAATAGTGTATTTTGGTAATGTAAATATAGAGTTTGGTCTCCCATGTTTTTGAGGTTATAGTTTTCTAAGATTCATACTGAAATCGTGGATGTTTATTTTGTTAAGTATGCTTGGATTACGATTTAACTATTTGGGATATTATAAGTTTGGTGCATAGTATTGCTCAAGAAAAAAAAAATTATCCGTTGCGAATATTGTATAATGCTAGATGCATGTTAGGAATATTGCATCTTATATGTCATGAACGGGGGCAGGTAACCATGTGTTGCATGTCCCGACACTTCAGATGTCCGTTCAATCCCAAGCAGAATTTGGGGGCGTCACATGATTGGTTGTCATGTGATCATGCATGAGCATAAAATGAAGGAAGGTGAGTTGGTGATGTGACCTATGCATTCCTCTCCTATTGCCAATCGGTTTTGCTTCCTTTGGGAGATAATTGGACAAGCAAGTACTTGAGTACTTTGAAGCACTTTCTTAGGGTGGAATGGCAGAGGTGGTGGTGTGGGGAAGGTGGTTGTTTTGGTGCGAAAAATTTCTTGAAGATGAAGGTGCAGTTAGCTTGTTAAGACCTTTAGTTCCTAGGTGAATAGTTGTGTTTTGGGCTTGGCTTAGGGAAATGTTTTTAGCCTTTACTTAGCTCTGATTTTAGGGAATATAATGAGGGTTGAAAGGTGCAGAAAACCTTTTGAAAAATTTTGGAAGAGGCGTGGGTTTGGGGCTGGTTTGTTGGAGTGTTGCATGGTGATGCACCAAGGGTGTCGATTAATGAGTTGTGGTGGCATTGACATATGTTTGCCTCAAGTCACATGGGTTGGATTAATTATAAACTTCAAGGGTTTTATAAGAGTGAGCACAAGAAGTGTAAAAGACAAAAAAATCAGATAAAAAATGATGAAGAAAAGAGTTTTAAAAAACTATGCAAGTGATGATACTGAGTTACTATTCATGGGTGAGATGAATAATGATCCTTAACTCAAGTTAGAGGCCTAACCATGGTTGGGAGGGAACCCTAAGGGCATGTGGTTGAGCTTGGGTTAAATGGAAACTAATGCTATGGTGTATGTGGGTCCTATTTGGAAGAGTAAAATGAAATACATGGCTTGGGCTTCATGAGTTGAGCTTTTCTTGGGCAATATCAACAAGTCTTGGTTCTGGGCCTATCTATGGGTCTTATGTCTAGATTTATTGGGCTTATCCTTGGCTTCAATAGCCCACTTGATTGGGTCCTAGCTTTGCTTCTTTTCTAGATTGGGCCATCAGCCTTGGATCTCTCTATGTTGGGCCCAATAGTCTAATATCCACTAAGTTGGGCCTAAAGTCTTGTATCCTTTATGTAGGACCTAAAGTCTTATATCTCCCGAGTTGGACCTAAGGCATTTAATGTCTATCTTAGCCCATCTCATCTTAGTAAATTATGGCCCCTAATAAACCACTCTTGGGCTCTTCTAAATCCATCCAACTTTTAACCCAATTGCCTAGCCCATCAGTATGACATGTGTCATTCTTCCGTTGGCCTCTTGGCATTTGTAATTGAAATTCATAAAGCTTTAATAATTCTAAGTAATCCAAAGGTGTGAGTTCTTATGCCAATTTGAGCTCTAAAATTTTCCTTTCATTAAAAAAAATCACAACTTACACTAGCTAGGATTATGGGTGCTAAGGCCAAGTCCTAAGGTTTACATCCTCCCCCCTTAAAAGAAGATTTCATCTTTGAAATTGGGGTATGAGTTAGTGTGGGTAAATAATACATACAATGCATAGATACTATGTACATACTTACCAACGACTCTATGGTCCTGAACTAGATGAGGAGTCTTCAGTGACATCATCTGACAACTCCTTATGAGTGTGGTAGAAGAATCTATCTTCCTCTGAGTTATAGTACGCATTATCTCATTCTTCCATTTCCCTCCATTTTTCAATCAATGTGTCTTTGATCTCTGGAGATCCCTCTTCACGGTATCGTACATGACACATAAAGGAATCAGACAGCTCTGAGGTATTTATGGAAGAGAGGGTAGGATACAATTGTTCCTAGTTTTTATAGTGTAGCTCAACCTCTTGACTAGACTCAGGTTGGTTGTGTAGGGTGTGGTTGGTCAAGTTACTTCCTTACTTTTGGTGTCTAAGCCAGCGGGTCCGGGTCTCACTAGTCCAATCAGTGGGGTCTAGTGGCTGGCACACCTTTTGGGGCAATGCTCTCCTTGTTCTAATATTACCTTGCCCTCATGATCCAAAATGTGGGCTCTATGATATTCTAATTTGTCTCACTAAGTTCAATAAATGTCGACCATACCGTTCAACCTTCTTCTTCTACGCTCGGCTCTCTACCTCCAAACCTATCTAGGATTCATAGCAAATCATTGTACTACTCCCTTGTTTTAGGCCATGTTGATGCTCTAAATAATAATGAGGGAATTTGGATTACATGCGTGAAAAGAAATGGATGCCATGATTGCATATATGGATGCAGATGCTATGAGGTGATGTGATGCCACACAAGTTATAGTCCAAGCAAATAAGGGTACTTGATTTTCATTTCATCCTTCTTTTCCCAAGTGGCTTCTTCAATGTTGCGATTCCTCCAAAGTACCTTTACCAGAGGAATTTTCCGATTCCTAAGTTCCTTTTCTTTCCAATATGTAATTTGAACAGGAACTTCTTCGTATGTCAAATTGGGTTGTAACGAATTGTCCTTCGAACCTATGATTGCTGGCGACAGTTTCCCAAAACTTTTCTTAAGGGAAGATACGTGGAATACATCATGAATTCATTGGAATTCAACTGGAAAGTCCAACCTATATGCAACTAAACCCACTATTTCCATTATTTCATATGGTCCTATGTGTCTAGGACTTAACTTACCCTTCTTTCCAAATTGAACCACCCTTTTCATCAATGATACTTTGAGGTAGACCTAGTCACCAATTTCAAACTCAATGTTCCTCCTTCTACATTCATCATAGCTTTTCTATCTATCTTGAGCGGCCTTCATGCTTTTCTTTATTAACAAAATTTTCTCTCTCATTTCTTGCAAAATATCCACACCATATATCTTTCATTCTCCTGCCTCATCCCTGTATAAGGGAGATCTGCATTTTCTTCCATACAAAACTTCATATGGTGCCATCTGAATGGTGGCTTGGAAGCTATTGTTGTAAGCAAATTCTATTAGTGGCAAGTGCTTTTCCCAATTGCCTTTTCATTGTAGGACACAAGCTCTTAACATATCTTCTAAAGTCCAAATCGTTTGTTTAGTTTGCCCATTGGTTTGGGGGTGATAAGCACTACTGAACTTTAATTTGGTGCCCATCATAGCCTAAAGACCTTACCAAAATCGAGAGGTAAAATGTGCATCCTTATCTGACACAATTGTTTTAGGAACTCCAAGCAGTCGCAATATTTTTTCCATGAACAACCGAATTAACTTCTCCATAGGATCAATATTCTTTACAGGCAAAAAGTGGGCACTTTTTGTTAAGCGATCAACCACGACCCATATAGAATTATTGTAACAAACTGCCAGAAATTTATGGGATGAATTTCTTTAGGCTTTAGGAACCTCATGAAAACTTTATAATTGTGTATGTTTCAATCTATCAACATAATTGGTGTAGCCACTCACTATAGGGCCATAAAAATGAGATTATTTTTATTTTTATTTTTGTATTTTTATTTTAATTTGAGATAGTTAGGAGTGTTAGAATAAGATATGGTCTGTGCCATTAAACTCAGAGAAATATCTAAGATTTTATTGTACAATAAACTCATTTTAAGTTTTCGGACGAAACATTTATTCAAAAATGCATTTTGATTATTTCAAAGCACTTCGAAGTTGAATTTTAATAAACGATTTGCACCCTAAGGTTAATATGTATATTTAGGATTTTACAGTACAAAATTTATTTTCCATTTTTTGGAGTGCATAATAATCTTGATAGTAATATCAAGTATAATGTTTTCAAAATCACAATGTGGAATATCTAAATTAGATTAGAAAATTTTATTTGGACACTTTATAAGAACTTTGCCACACTTAGTTAATAGTATTGGACACTTGGTACAAAAAGGAACCATGAGATGTAAATGTGAAGGAAATCAAGCATTGAGATAATTCCACTAAGCAAAACACTATTCCATCCAAATTTGTACCAAACCAAAGAGGGTTTCAACCCTAGTGAAACTCAAAATACTTGGAATCTAATTGAAACCTCAAAAGTTTAGTTGAAACTGAAACTCTAAATGGTTTTCCCAAATCCCATACTTGTTTCCAAACCCTAAATGAATCTTGTTTTTAACTTAGAGCTGAATCACTTGATTAAATCACTTTCACATGCTATTAACCAATCCAATTCATATTATGACATCATTATTCAACGCTTTAAACCTTGAAAACTTTATTGGACCAAGAAAATTAGATTTGAACTTGATAGCAACCCAAACCCTCTTGAAACCCTAAATTGAGGTCCATTTGGTTAAATTTCATTAAGGCCCACGAAATTGGACCACTTTGTCAAGACTTGTGGCTGACCAACCTCTGCCCAATGCAGCTCCCAATTGTACTTGATGTGAGAGCAAAAGCCACCACACTCACCAAGTCTCACATAGGAGCTCTAGAAAGCCAATACTATGGGCTGGTTTGTTCCTTGTTTTAGTCAAAACTGTGATACCACCATATTTCTATTTGGGATCGGACGGACATCCAAAGCGTTGAGATATGTAACACAAGGTTACTTACTCCCATTCATGACAAATAAGATGCACTATTCCTAATATGCATATAGTATTATGTAATATTTGCATCGGATAATTTTTTTTTAGCAATACTATGCACAAAATTTATAATATTCCAAATAATTAAAGTATAATCCATGTACAAAATAAACATCCACGATTACAGTATGAGTCTCAGAAGGCTGTAATCTTAAAATATAGGAGACTAGACTCCATATTTACATTACCAAAATATATTATTGAGCCAGTTTGTTGAGTAACTCATGTAACTCGATTAACGAGGCTAGAATACTATCCAAAAAAGCTAACTATAGAAGTTGTAAGCTCTGCATCGTTACTGCAACGTCTAGTCAATCTCTTGCAGTCTATCGGTGTCCACTCTGTGACGCCCCCAAATTCCGCTTGGGATTGAACGGACATTTGAAACGTCGAGACATGCAATACAAGGTTACCTGCCCCCGTTCATGACATATAAGATGCAATGTTCCTAACATGCATCTAGCATTATGCAATATTCGCAGCGGATAATTTTTTTCTTTAGCAATACTATGCACCAAACTAAAAATATCTCAAATACTTGAAACATATTTCATACATAAAGACATACTAAAAAGCCGTGATCACCACACTAGTCTAAAATGGTTGTAATCAAAAGAATACTTGAGATACAACTCCAAAAGTGCAAGTATTAACCTGAGTTAAATACTATACCATCATCAACATCGCACCGTGGCCTAGTTGACCGTATTTAGTTGGTCAGATTCCAATTCTTCTTCGGGTCCTGTAACAAGATCTACCATTTGGGGGGAATGGTAGTTGGGACTACCACAGTGAGATTTGATTACAAATCTCAGTAAGTTAACATAAAACTCACACACAGGTTAAAAATGTATGCATGGCAGTAAAAGCATAAATGCATAATTATAGTCATACATAAACATAGTATAACTTGACATATAGCATGACTTAACCAGAACTTAAGCGTGAACTGAACTTGACTTAACATGGCATGAACTTAAGCTTAAAACATAACATGAACAAACAACATAACATGAACGTGAAACATAACATGGACTTGAAATATAGCATGAACGTAAACATGCATAACATAAATAAGAACTTGAAAATAACATAAACTTGAACATAACATGTACGTGAGTATAACATAACATGGACTTGATCTAAAACTTGACTTATCATGTATTTGATCTGAAACTGGACTTAACATAAACTTGGAATCTTATTCAATTGTCTTGATTAATAACGTGCTTAATACGTACTCCACAGTTGTTGTGGCCCCACGTATTCAAGTAACATAAAACATAATACGTACTCCACAGTTGTTGTGGCCCCACGTATTCTACATGTCACAATTGCTGTGTCTCATGTAGTGTATGCTCCACAGTTGTTGTGGCCCCATACTTCATGTAACATAAAATATAATACGTACTCCACAGTTGTTGTGGCCCCACGCATTATAAGTAACATAAATATAATACGTACTCCACAGTTGTTGTGGCCCCACGCATTATAAGTAACATAAATATAATACGTACTCCACAGTTGTTGTGGCCCCACGCATTATAAGTAACATAAATATAATACGTACTCCACAGTTGTTGTGGCCCCACGCATTATAAGTAACATAAATATAATACGTACTCCACAGTTGTTGTGGCCCCACGCATTATAAGTAACATAAATATAATACGTACTCCACAGTTGTTGTGGCCCCACGTATTATACGTAACATAAAATAATATAATACGTACTCCACAGTTGTTGTGGCCCTACGTATTATAGTAACATAACATGTCTTATCTTTCTTAATGCATGAGATATTATTTAATATCATATACTTTTCTAACATGGCGTATACTTGTAAATGGCACAATATGATTTAATCATAACATTTCATGGCATACTTAACATGGCATACTTATAACATACATCATTGTATGACAGAAAAGATTATGTAACAGATAATTATTCATGAGAGATTAAATCATACTAGCAGATAAACATGTAATGACATAGCATGACATGGCATATACGAGAACATACATACATAAATTGTAGTTCTCTTACCCATCACACATACACAATAAACTGATAGTAAGTTAGAGGCTAACTTACCTCGATCGTCGCGTTCTATGAGAATAGAGTGCGAAACACGAGGAACTGCACAACAGCTGGAAGAGGAACACTCCAGTCCTTAAGATTTTCACTTCTGAACTCAATTGTCATATTATGAGCACTTGCAACACCACGGCAACTTGAGGTTTCATTGAATGAGAAGACCACTAATTTCAAAATCAACAGAATCTCGTGCTTTGTTTGCTTTATCGTCACCATTCCTTTCTCAATTGTCATAGTTGACAAAAAGTCGCCTTGTAGGTCTCTGTATGCTGCCCTTCATAAATTGATGGGTCCATGGCATCTAGAAGGTAGGGCTGCCTGCCTCACCTTTGTCTACATTCAAACAAAGTGCTGCACGCCACCTCCCTCCAAAGTTAAGAAGGCTGCTATTTTTTTTTATTTAATTATTATTATTATTATTATTATTATTATTTATTTTTTATTTTTTCTTCGGTGGTTCCCACACCTACCTACTTTTCAAAACATCTCGTTTCTCCTCTCTTCTCCTAACTCTATCTTCTTCCCCTGAATCTGCTTCTCAAGAAATTGAAATGGGATTACAGCAAATTGAAAGGGGACACGTGGTTATTGGATGGGCTAATAATGAAGGTTATATAGCTAGCTAGCTAGTTGGTAGGACAGGCGGTTTTGTTTCTTCCAAACAAATGTCAATAATGTTTGAAAGAAAATGTTAAATCCTTACCCCACCATAGCTAAAACTCTAGCTTTGAATTATTGAGGTCAGGTTTCGAATCTTTCTTGATGCCCATGTCGCAGAGAGAGGAGGCGATGGAATCGACGGCGAGCCAGACATCTGGTAGCTAGAGGGATGGACAGAACGTTGTCTTCCTACTGCTGCCTCGAAAATATTCCGTACTGCAGTAGTGTTGCACTCCATGACAGGATGGAGGAACAAGGATTAGATCCAAAACAATAGCTATAAGAACCCTTAGTTCAGCACGGAAAACCATCTCAGGCCGTAGAACGAAGGGGATAGATCTAGGAGAAACCATAATCGAGGAGAAGAGCTAGTATTGGTGGCTGAGGAGTTGGTGAAGAATAGGTAGAGAAAGATGAGGAAAAGTTTGGCTTTTGCGTTCTAATCTGTCGTCTGAGAGAAAGAAAGAGAGGAAAGAGGTAGAGGAAAAAAATAAAATAAAAAGAAAAAGAGAAAAAGTGAAGAGAAAAAAAGGTAGGGCCAGAGTATATCGCTTCAAATCTACATTTCGGGATCCTCAAATAAACCAACAGTGAGTTAAAACACTGATTAAAAACGCGTAAATGTTTTATTTTAAATAAAACACTTTAAATAAAACACTACGATGAATTAAGGTAGAATATTATTTTATAAACTAAAATTTATAAAATAATATTTCCTCATCATTATATAAAAAATGATAAAGTACCGTTAATTAATCAAAGATGATAAAATCATTTAAATTAATAAAACACTTAATTACAACACTGAGAGAAATTAATATAGAATATTATTTTATAAACTAAGGTTTATAAATAATATTTTCTTCATCATTGTATAAAATGATAAAGTATCATTAATTAATCAAAGTGCATAAAACATTTGAATTTAAATAAGAATTTTCAACGTAAAAATTAAACCTCTTAATATCTTAAAACAATTAAAATATTTAATCTAAGTAATTATCCACAATTATAATATTTTCAGAGCTCATTAAATTATTATAATTGTGCTACTTTAAAAACAAGCTTATCTAATACTTTGAAATTCGATGGATAAGATCCGGGAAAACGCCATCGAGGTACAACGCTTAGGATAAAACTGTTCATGATTTTACAGCTGTCGGTGAAGAACAAATTACGTGATTTACGGAAAAGATAATCTATACGCGTGATTCCAGATGAGGGTAAAGACGAGAGAGATGTGATTGCTGTCGGGAAAGAATCCAAAACTGATAATTTTAGCGGGCTGTTACACACTCCCTACTCTGATCCTGACATATCACCTACAATTCGAGGAGGAATGGTAGTTGGGACTACCACGGTGAAATTTGATTACAAATCTCAGCAAGTTAACAAGAAACTTCCACACAGGTTAATGATGCATGCATGGCAATAAAAGCATGAATGCACAATCAAAGTCAATAATAAGCATAACATAACTTGACATAACATGACATGAGTTGACATAACTTGAATTGAAACATGAACTGAACTTGAAACTTAACATGACATGGGCTTGAAACTAAGACTTGACTTGAGTGACAAAGCATGAACGTGAACTTGAACATAACATGAACATGAACTTGAACATAACATAAACGTGAAATATATGAACCTGGATTCTTGTTCAATAAACTGAACTTGAGTATGAACGTGAACATAACTGAACTTGAACTGAAACTAAACATGAACTTAATGTGAATTGAAACGTGAACTGAACGTGAACTTGAAACGTAACATGAAAGTCAACTTGAACATAATATGAACATGAACTTAAACTGAAACTTAACTTAATATGAACTTGATCTGAGTTTTGACAATCAAAATGATTTCGCTAGTGGTTTTGTCAGGAACAATGACAATCAGAATGATTATGCCTAATGAATTCCATCGGAGATATTCAGACAATCAAAATGATTCCATCATGACTATTTTAAATCACGTACTTTAACAATCAAAATGATTACACCAGGAATATCTAGTAATACTCTAAATATCAGAATGATTACATCACGAGTATTTTAAATCACGTACCATAGCAATCAAAATGATTACACCATGAATACCAATTAGTATTCTGACAATCAGAATGATTACACTAAGAGTATCTACATAACTAAACTTGAACTAAATTCTGATAATCAAAATGATTTCGCCAAAAGTACCTTGTGTGAATTATGAATGGAGATGCTTGGACAATCATAGTGATTACATCATGAGTATGCTAGACATAACTAACTTGACATGACTTGAAATGTTGTTCTCGAGATACACAAATTGTATTTGAGACGAAATGTGACTGGAATACGAAAGGATAGAAGTCTTGACATAACGCAATATGACTTGAACATAACTCCAAAGACATGACTTACTTGAGATAGAAACATTTTGTAGTACGACATAACATGTAACAGACAATATTTCATAACATGACATAACATGTAACAAACAACATACTTAACATGACATACTTGCAACAGTGAATATTATATGATATGAAATACATGTAACATATAGCATACTTAACATGACATACTTATAACATATAGCAATACGTGATAGAATAAATTATGTAAAAGATAAATATTCGTGACAGAATAAATCATGCGTAATAGCTAAATATGTAATGACATGGCATGACATGACATATATGGTAACATACATATATAAACTGTAGTTTCTTTATCCATCACACATATATAGTAAACTGATAATAAGTTAAGAGCTAACTTACCTTAATCATTGATTTCTACGAGAATAAAGCAAGAAATACGAGAAACTAAAAAGAGTGATTCTAAAAATTAGAAATTTAATCACTAACAATTTGAAACATGAAAACAAACAAACTTAGAGTAAAATTATCATTTTACCCTCTACATGTGGGAAAATGACCATTTTACCTCTAACTTAAGGATTTCACATCCTAACTCCAAAAATTTCTAAAATTTTGTCCTAAATTCAAATATCAATTCAGAAAAATTTAAAACATATCACAACTATAGAAAACACATTATGGCTGAAACATCCATAGGTCATTTCTCTTTATTTTCATTGCAATTCCTTTCAACTTTAAAATTCATCCTTAAACCAAAATTTTGCAACAAAGATCTTTCTATCCTAAGTTTAAAACTATACTTAAAACATCCATTTATAAAAATCTAATCATCAACACTAAACTTTTTGACAAATAGCAAACCCTTGAATCACAAGCTTTGACCTTAAATTAAAACATCCCTAAGAATTCCAAAAATCAAATCTTACTTCTAACATATTCATAACATTATTTTAAGATCAACCATGCTTTAAATCATCAAACAAAATTCACCAAAAATCAAAAAATAACACTTGGAGTTTTTGGTTTTACACTTAGTCCAAAAACATAAACTTTTTTCTTAACTAGCTTTGATCAATATTTTGATCCATGGTTTAAAAAGATGAGATCTACAAACTAAAATATCATATGGTTTAAAAATGTGTCCTAAAGAAGATCCAACCATCAAACTTAAAATCACATGGTTAAAAATCAATAAAACATGGATCTAACCCAAAAACATCAAATCTTAGGCCTAATCAAAATCCTCTTGCATAGAAAAATTATATCTTTGAAACTAATACTAAATATCTTCAAAATAACATCCTACATGAAAATAAGAGACTTATAATCATCATATAAAAAACTCAAAGCCTTTAAAGTAAGATCAAACCATGAAATATCCAAACTTTCTCCAAATAAAAACTGTTTTTCCACTTCCAGTTTTCAAGTTTCTAGATCTAAGAAAATCTATCATCAAAAGCTTTATTCATAGAACAAAACCTTGATGAAAACTCATAAACATATGCTAGCAATACTCCATAAAATTTTTAGACCAAGATATGTCCATTAGCTTGGTCAGACATATCTTGGTCAAAAATTCCAAAACATAACATACTCTCCAGTTTCAAGTCTAGAATGATCTTTCCATGGTTAAAAATACTTTTGAACGACCAAATGACCATAGAATGAGAAAAATAATATATATATGGAAACTATAGTCAAATAAGAACAACTTTTATAAAGGATTCATTGGGTGAAAATACTTACAAAGAGTCAAAAATTTTCACGCAAAAAGACCTAGAAATCTGTCCGAGAGAGCTCTTTTAGGTTTCTCTCTAAGAATCAAATGAAGAAGTGATGAAATGGAAAGAAATGTGTCTTACACGACTTTAGATTTCTGGAGGGGGAAGATATGGGCTTGAATGACCCTTGATTAGAAGTGGCTATGTCACATAAAGTGGAGAATAGTGAGGGGCAAGGACTGCCTCCTGCAGCTGTGGGGTATGGAGGGTGATGAGGTGGATTTAACCATTACATCAAGACACTATTGGGTGCAGCCAAGGGTAGTGGATGGCCTGCCATGGTATGGAGTAAGCTTCTTCAAGAAGTTTTGCCAAGGTGGCCAAATTTGTGGGCCTCAACCAAGTGGGCTTCAATTTGGGGTTTAAAGGGGGTTTGGTTAGGATTTGGGATGCTATTAAGCCCAACTCTAATTTTTCTTGACCCAATTAATTTTTCAAGGTTTAAAAGGTTGGATAATGATTTCATAATAATAATTTGGTGAATTAATAGTATGTGAAAGTGATTTAATCAAGTGATTAAATACAATGCTAGAAATTGGATAAAAAAGGGTTTGAAGGCCAACTTTAGGGTTTGGGGAAACAGTTTAGGATTTTAGTTTCAACCAAACTTTTGGAATTTTAATTCGATTTCAACCATTTAGGGTTTCACTAGGATTGAAACCCTTTTTGATCTGGCTCAATTTAGTAGATCAGATGAGAGAATAGGGTTTTACTTTGGTGGTATGATCTCACACATTGATTTCCTTTACAAATCCATCTAATGGTTCCTCTTTGTGCCAAGTCTCTAATACTATTCATCAAGTATGGCTAAGATCTTTCTAAGTTTCCAAATAAAACTTCTCTAACCTATTTTGGACATTCCACACTGTGGCTTTAAAAAATACTATGCTAGGTGTTACTATTGAGGTTACTATTCATTTTTGGAAGGTGAAAAATAACTTTACATTGAAAAATCCTAAATATTTATACAAACCAAACTGTGCAATTTGTTTACCAAAATTCTACCCTAAAGTACCTCAAAAAAAGCAAAACACATTTTCGAACAAGTATATCATTCTAAAACTGAAAATGAGATTATTGTGTCATAAAATCTTAAATAATCAATATAGTCAATTGGCACAGACTATAATGTATTCTGACACTTCTAACTACCTCAAATAAATAAAATCACACTTCTAGCACCATAGTGAGTGATAACACTGACTATGCTGACAAACTAAAACCTATGTGATTAGTCTATTCATGAAAACTTAAGGGGTTTTCATAAGGTTTATAAAGTCTATAGAAATTCCACAATTGAATTTCTAGTGGGCTGTCACAAAAACCACCATCACTCAAGTGTCACACAAGCCCTCTATTCACCCCTCAGATTGTGTAAGAGGCGTTCAGACTATCTCCCTTTCGTTTCATCCCTTTCCAAAAAGTTTCTTAGAAAGATTTTTAGAAGCTCTCTTGGACAGTTTTCTTGAGTCACTTTGTACACTCTTTTTGAAGTTTTTGTAAGTATTATCTCACAAAGTTCCCTTCACTAAAGTTGTTCATCTTTGAGTCTAGTTTCTATGGGTATCATGTAAAGGTCATTCTGGATAATAAACTAGACAGTGCTGGATATTTTGAAGTATTTGACCAAGCTATTGGAAAGATTTTGGTCTAAAATTTTTATGGAGTATAGTTAACATGTTTATATGAAAGTTTTATCAGGATTCTTTGCATGTTATAAAATTTTGATGAAAATTTTTCTTAGATCTAAAAAGTTGAAAATTGGAAGGAGTAAAATAGTTTTTGTTTTGTCAAAACTTGGATCTTTTGTGGTTTAAGTATGCTCCAATGGCTTTGATATTTTTATTTGATGATCCTTATAAGTCTTTAATCTACATGTTAGAATGTTTGTTTGATGATTTTAGGTGTTAATTTTTATGCATTAGGATACTCAGTTAAGCTAAAGATGTGAGGTTTTCGGCTAGATCCATGCTTCTTTTTTTTTTTAAATTTTGGCCATATGATTTTAAGTTTAATGCTTGGATCCATTTTAGGGAATGTTTTTATACCATTTGATGTTGTTGGTTTGTAATTTTGGTCATGGTATGTTTCAGATCAAGTGGTTTGATCAAAACCAAACTTTGAGAAAATCTGTTTTTGAGTTTACATGTTGAAGCCGAAAGTTTGGTGACGAATATGTGATTTTGGTGACTTTTACTTGATGATTCAAAAGATGATATTTCTTATGTGTATGATAGGAATATGTTGGAAGTTATTTTTGAATTTTAGAGTTCTTGGAAATGTTTTAAAAGGAGATCAAACCTTGTGAATCAATAGTTATATTTTAATTAAAAAGTTTGGAACTTTTTGTTAAAAACATTTGCGTTTTTATGAAGTGGCTTTTTTGTTGTTGTATGCTTTTTTAACATAAGATATGATGATCTATGTTGCAATATTTTGGATAAAAGCATAAGTTTTGAAGTTGGATAGAATTGCAACAAAACTAGGAGAAATAGCTTATTGATGTTTCAGCCATAGTGTGTTTTTCATGATTTTGATTTGTTTTAAACTTTTGTAATTAGGTATTTTAGTTTAGGATAAAATTTACATGAGAAATGTAAATTTTTGAGTTAGGTTGCAAAATCCTTAAGTTATGGGTATAATGGTCATTTTTCCACATGTAGAGGGTAAAATGGAAACTTTGCTCTACAATAATCTTATATATTTCCAAGTTACTAGTGATGAAGTTCTAACGTTTATAAGTCCTTACTTAAATTTTCTTGTATTTTATGCTTTCTTCGTAATGTAACATTCACTATAAGTTAGCTTCTAATTTACTTTTAGATTACTATGTATGTGTGATGGGTAAGAGAACTATTGTTTATGTACTTATGTTATCATATAGGTCATACTATGCTATGTACATGTTTATCTCTTACACATAATATTCTATAACAAAATATTTATCTGTTGTATAATATATTTTGTCACTCAATGTTTATCTATTACATATTATGTCATATAACGTAATGTTTATCTGTTACATATTATGCCATGTCACTTAATGTTATTTGTTACATGTTATGCCACGTTAGGTACTGTATATTTGTTTCATGTTAAGTGAAGTCATGCATCTCACATTCAAGTCACGTTACATTACGTCAGGTGATTTGTGTTTTCATTTCATGTAATATTTTGTCTTGAGTACAGTTTATGTATCTCGAAAATAATATTTCCATGTTAGTCAAGTCTATTTACATTTATCACATCTTTAAATGCCAGGATAAGATAATATCCTAGCAGAACTCATTTGTTTACACTGGAGTACCTAAATTAGTGTCAAATTCCTTGGGTTGATAAGGTAAAGATAAACAGGCTTTGAATGTGGCCTAATTAACTGGTCATGGGAGCGAAGTTAGGCAGTAACGCCGATGGTGCCACCTACATTTCAATTTCATGTTATACATAGTACTGGTTCAAATACCTGACATGGTATACATACATTACATATTCCACAGCAGGTGCAAATACTTGTGTTGTGATGTGGTAATCGATAGGGACACACGGCTCAAGGGAACTTGTGTAGCACCCACATTTCACTTTTATTAATCATGCTTAATTATTAAACAAGTTCATGCTCATGTTATTTAACATTCAGTTCACGTTTAGCTTTATGTCATGTTTAGGTCACGTCAGTTCAGTTCTTATGTCAAGTTTCAAGTTCAATCCATGCTCTGTTTAAATCATGTTAGTTAATGCTATGTTATATGTCAAGTCATGTCATGCTTATTTATGATTATGATTATGCATTCATGCCTTTATTGTCATGCCTAAATCTGTAAACTGTATCTAAGTTTCCTATTAAGTTGTTGAGATTTGTACTGAAATCTCACCATGGTAATCTCAACTACCATTCCTCTCGAGATGGTGGATCATGTGCGAGGATTATGAGATGCAGTAGATGATCGACTAAAGGTGGTCAACTAGACAACAACGACACAACGTGGAGCCCATTGCTTTGATGCTCCATTTCATTGATAGTATTATGACGTCTTTGACTGAGTTACGCTAGCTATTTGATAGATTAGCCTAATAGTTACCTTAGTTTTACATGTACTTAGGGAGCTCTGTCTCTAGTACTATTTACATTACCGATCTGTTGGACAAGTACTGTAACGTTTTGGATACCAATTATCATGTGAATTTCATAAAGTATGTCTATGTTTTTGGGATACATTACTTCTAGTACATAGTATTGCTCAAAGAAGAAAATTACCCGCTATAAATATTGCATACTACTAGATGCATGCTAAGTGTATTGCAACTTTAATTGTCATAAACGAGGGTAGGTAACCATATGTTATATGTCCCGATGCTTCAAAGTCTGTCTAATCCTAAGTGGAATCTGAGGGCATCTCAATTTTTAACTGTTGAGGTTCTTGGTAATCCGATCACAAAATCCATTGAAATATCCTCCCATTTCCATTTTGGGATTGGAAGTGGTTGTAACTCTCAAGCAGGCCTATAATGCACTACCTTGCTACCCTACATAGAAAACACTTATTCACATATTCTGCCACGTCTCTCTCTCTTCATATTTAGATTTTCCTGGCTGAACAAATACTTGAGGCTCTTATGGTTGATGAAAATCTCGCAAGATTCGCCATACAAATAGTGCCTCTAGATTTTTAAGGCGAAAACTACAAAGGCTAGTTCTAAGTCATGGGTGGGGTAATTCTATTCATGGTTCTTCAACTGGCATGAAGTGTAGGTGACAACTCATCCTTCTTGCATAAACATGCATCGAAGCCTTGATTTAGACGCACCATTGTATACCATGTAAGGCTTATGTGGTTTAGACAGTGCTAAAACCAATGCAGTTGTCAGCCTTTCCTTGAGCTCTAGAAAACTTTGCTCACATTTCTCCGTCCAGACATAGTTAGGGTAGTGAGTGGTCGTGATAGCTTTGAGAAACCTTTTACGAACCTTCGATAGTAACTGGCTAGTCCTAAGAAACTTTGGATCTCATGTACATTGGCAAGATGTTACCAATTCACCACCACTTCGATTTTACTAGGATCAACCATTACTCCTTTACTCGAGATCACATACCCTAAGAACGTCACCTCCTTGAGCCAAAATTCACACTTGCTGAATTTGGCATATAACCTATGCTCCTTTAATCTTTCCAGTGCCAAGCAGAGATGTTACTTATGCTCCTCATCACTTCTAGAGTAGATCAGTATGTCCTCAATGAACACGACAACAAGTGGTTGTACGTTTGTTAGGAATTGTGACTACTACTACTTGAGGTAATGAATCTGTTGGCAGGTTACACGTTCGTATAAACGTCGCTGACACAAAAGACCTCATGGTGCCTGAGTCAAACAAGGCACATGTCGTATACCCGTATAGCATAATCTTACCTAAAGCACAATCATCAACTACCATATATTTAGCAGCTAAATTAAAAGGGCTAATCTCTAATAAAAGGGGTACTTATGGAAAAATACCAGTAATGACTTTCATCTCCTCCACTCCTAGTGCTTCATCGTCTACTTCTCCAGGGCTAATAGTGTAAACACGGACTTGGGCAGGCAACCTTTGATTCGGTCTATGGTTAGGAGCATTTTTACTTCCTTGTGTATTTCATGGGCATTCTCGAATCATATACCCTGGCTAACCACATATGAAGCATACTCCTAATCTAACTCGGCATTCTTTGTTGTGGACCTTCCCGCACTTTTGACTGGTAGCAGGTGGGGTTGGCACGATGCCCTTGCCCTTGTTCGTTCCTTTTATTAACCTCCTCTTAGCATTACCTCCTGCAGTGATGGGAGAAGCCTTATTCCTTTCTAGGCTAATCTAAGCCGCGATGTTTTGTTGCTCCACTTCAGCTATTGAGGCGACATTAACCAATTCTTGGAAGTTATCAATGTAGAAACAGGCTATTTGACTACAAATTTGGGGTTGTAGTCCTCATTGAAATTTCTGAGCCTACATCTTTTCAGGGATATTAGATGTGGAGTGAATCTTCCTAGCTCCATAGATTTCATAGTGACTTATTCAATCATACAGTTCCCTTACACTAAAGTGGAGAACTCATGTGCCTTTTGCTGTTTCATCAATTCTGGAAAGAAGTGATTATCAAACTCTTCCTTGAACCTTTCCCCATTAAAGGCAATGATGTCACCCAATTCTCTTATCAACAACTGCCTTTTTGTATCCCACCAGATACCGGCTTCCCTTTGCAGCAGATACCCGGCAATACTGCACCTTTTGTTCTTCAGTGTAGTTTCTGATCTAAAGGTCCTATCGAGATCGATTAATCACTTCTTGGCCTTCATGGGTCCTTTAGTTCCCATGAAGTTAGGGTATCTGTATATTAAGAATTTCTCATATGAGCAACCTTTGTTTTCCACTCGCTTTTGCCTTTCTACCTCCGAGCATGGTTGTTGCTAGTTCTGTTTAATGATAATCTCCTGTTGTTGCTTCATTGTCTTCATCATTTGGCGAATCGCATCTGCCAAGTCATTCCATCTAATGGGAAGTATTGCTCTCTACAGCATTAGATCCCTTAGGGCTTCTTTACCTTATGTCATGTGCCATTGCTCTTCAGTCTTCCAACTCCTGAGATGCACGTGTATAAGATCTAGCTCCACCTTTAAGATTCAAGCCTATCTAAGCTAAAGGTTTAAGCCTACATTATGGTAGAACATTCCTAAGGACATGTTGTTTTACCCAGATACATAATTGCTCTGATACCACCCTATTGACGCCCCTAACCTCTGCTTGGAACGTAACAGAAACTTGGAGTATCAAGACATGCAACACATGTTTCATACCACCGTTCATGATAGTTAATATACAATGCATCCTAGTATGCAACTAGCACTAAGCAATAATTGCATCGGAAATAAGGGTGACAAATAATTAATGCCAGAATGAACTAAATATCCTAATGGTTAATAAACCCTAAATAGGTACTTCCTTATTTAAGAGGTCCACATAAGTTCAATGTAAAGTAGGAGATAAAATTTCCATAATAAAGAAAACTACATAATCAGATTGACTCTCTCATCCACTCTATAATATATAGAGTTAATGCAATGAATGTTAATACTAGGTCCAGCATCTTCTCTAGATCAAGCTCATCTTCAACCATATGAAGCCAACGGTACATCATGCTCTTCGTAAGTTGGTCCTGGCACAACTTCTACTATTATGAGGGACTGATAGTAGGTCCATAAGAGTGAGATTTACTTGAAATTTTAGTAAGTTAAATAACCAACTTACACGGAGATAAGATATGCATGATTAATGATAAACATGACATGCATGATAGAAAACTTTGTATTTGTCTCACATTGAGATTACTCACCATTTTCTAGAAAAACTTTGATGCATGTTTTCTTACAGAGAACATTTTTTACTTTATCTTTTTAAAGTGAATAAATTTTCATCGTTATTAAAGCTAACATTAACAATAACATAACATATGGTATCGTCACAGCTTCCCTTTATGCACTATGAGCACCTATCAGTGACCGTAGTACAACTCATGTTGACACTACGTTGTCTGTAGACTCATTCTCATTGCATTGGTAACATAATGTTTCATCATAACATAACATCATAAAGTATGCACCCTTTAGCCTTAGGTACCATGAATGACTTCACTCCTGTATTCTTTAAAAAGAATCCATTTGAAAGCTATTGACGGTTCTTTATCAACTTAGGGGCTACCACTCTATTTTTACTTACTCCAGAATGGAAAGATGAGTTTCACTAGGATAATTCCTCATCCTAACCTTTGGGGTAGTGAAAATTTATTTTTCATGCTTTGCTTAAAAATGTTTTTTAGGGCATGTGCTTGTGAACTATGCTTCATGTGAAATGAGAATTTCATATAATATGCTAAAATAGTAAAAATTACACATGTCATGTAAGCAAGTATCAATGATATATTACATGATGTTTCATGCTCAAGATGACATTTATATCATGAATGTGGCATTTATACATAAATCATAAATAAATTATTTGAGAGTAAGTTAGAAGCTAACTTACAAACTTTCTGGATGTTAGAAAATTGATGCGGATTTAATAAGAATTATTATAAGTTAGGAATTGCACAACTAAGGAAGATGTTCATAATAAAAAAAAGTTTAAAATCAGTATTTACAAAACTGCCCCTATATTTTCCTGAAATTGCTACTTAGGTCCTATATTTTTACTATTTGCAATTTGGCCCCAAATTACACCAAATTTCACAAACCCCATATTTTCTATGTTCTAAAACCATTTATTCTATTATAATTGCAAGAATTAATTTACAATTATGCCAAAATCAATCACCCCGTGGCATGCATCATTGTGGGCCCATTTATGATTTCAAGTCTATATTCTCTATGGATGCATGTGTACTCAAATTCCATCAAGTGGCAACCATTAATATGATCTTAGGTACATGTTTATAACTTTGAGTCACGTATCAGGAATTCATCCCAACACTTATGCATTGATTAAAACCAAAAATCATCACGAAACCATTAAACCGAGCATATGCTTGATGTTTCTACCTCTTCCTTGTCAAAGAGAGTATTAAAACCTCAATGAATCATGCATCATTACTCTTATCCTAATCACAAGTATTTCCTAATGTTTAACTCTCATGATTTTGAAACCTAGCCAAGATTTCAAAAGATATATTTAAATTAAGTAAAAATAGAAACATCTTGATTATCAACACAAGATATGGATTCATAACCATATCATGACATGCTTTTTACCTAAAATTTAAACTTCTTTCAAAAAATTAGTAAAACATACAAAATCATATCAAGAAGTTTCATGGCTAAAATTTTATCCTAAAACAATTTATTCAAGAAAGACTTCAAATCTGAATCAAAATACATCTCTTCAGGTTAAACCACATATAACTTAATCAAATATTCATTCCAATGCCATAAATCAAAGTCTAACATGTCATTCTAACGTCACTCAATAAAAGATAGAATAGGATTTCTCACCAAAACATGGTTTTGATGCTTCAAGAACAAACTCACTCTAAGAACAAACTTTCAACCCACTCGATTTCTCACATTTCTCACATAGAGTGTATAGCTCTCAAGAACATTGAGAGAAGGATTGAGGGAGTTGTGTGAGAAAGTGAGGAGTGAAGGGGATATTTTTAGGACTACATAGAGGGTGAGAGGCAAGGAGGGGCAATGGTTTGGTTGAAGGGTGGGGCTTATGAGTGGTGGTTTGAGTGCCAATTTCCAGCTCTTGTCATGCTTGGTCAGCTGGATAGAGTTCTAAAGCTTTATGATTTCATCACGGTCAGGTGCTAGAATGTGTTCTTAAGGGCAGTTGCTACCTTGGTTTAGAAATTGAAACAAAAATCAAAATGATTTCCATGTGAAATCATGCTAGTGGCCGACGGGTTGGGTATCAAAATAGCCCAATTTTTTTATCATCCTTTTGTCCTAACTTGTGATCTGTTTTGCAGGTATGATGACCTCCATTTGGTAGCTTTCTCAGGTGAGGGAGAGAGAGGTGATTGGTTGTCATGTGATCATGCATGAGCAGAAAATGAAGGAAGGTGAATTGGTGGTGGTTTCAATCGTGTGACCTATGCATTCCTCTCCTATTGCCAACCAGTTTTGCTTCATTTGGGAGATAATCTGTAACGCCTATCCTTGTGGTGGGTTCTTTAGAAAATGATTTTATGAAAAGAGACAGTAATTACCTTTTTTTTTTAAATTTCTTTTCCTTCCATGCCAGGATATAAAAGACTCCATGTTTATAAATAAAACATATTTCTTAATTTAAAAATTTACAGTGAGAAATATTAAAATTTTAAATTAAAGTCTCTCGTATAAAATGTTATGCCTAGGCTTTTGTGCTTTTCCTCTTGGGCCTTGTCCGTTGTTTGAGCTGTAAAATTGCATATTTTATCTATTTAAAACCAATCTATTTCAATTGCTTCGTGACATTATTATTGGTTTTAGATGGAAAAATGGTTAATAAGCATAAATACGAGTTGTGATTTTTAATTGATTGATATCATGTTTATGCTTAATTTTATAACTATGATTAATTGAAAAATATTTCCTCACATATATAATATAATTTTAATAATCTATTTTCTTTCTAATTTATTTTGAGTTTTTTTATTTTATTTCTTTGCAGCATAAATAAAATTCACAAGAAATTTGAAAGGAAGCTTTGAAGAAGCATGTCTGGAAAAAGAGCTGAAATTAAGCAAGGGCAATCCGAAAAGTAAAAGCAGTGTTTTACGGCAAAGCAGACGAAAATCAAAGAAAGCAAAAGAAATAAAGGAAAATAAGCTGCTCAGAGGCACATTCAACAACCAAAAACCACCAAAAGAAAAGCAAGAAAATGGAAAGCTTCGGCTGACTTTTACGGAAAGGAAAAACAAAAGAGTTTGGAGCCGAAGGCAAAAGAAAGATTTTACGGAAGAAAAAAAGATATAGAGGGGCGGATGAAAGTTGAGAAGAAAAAAGAAAGAAGAAAACAAAAGGAGCCGAAAAATAAGAAAAGAAAGGAAGTTGACGTGGGAGAGCTACTGGCGACGCCGAAAGCAGTAAAATTCGTTTGGAAAGGGACGAGTGATTTACAGAGAAAGGGAGGAATAGAAAGCAGCTGGACGTATGCTCATTGATGGAAAGGGAAGCTTTCGGTCTGGGGTTGGAGATTGGACGGAAGAAAAGTAGAGAGAGTTGGATTTTTCTGGGGCTTGAGAGAGTTGACGTTGAGGGAGAGAGAGACGTGTGGGATAAGAACTGGACTGAAGGGGAGTTTTTTCTACGTAAAGAAAGAAGACAGAAAAGGAAAATATAAAAGAGAAAAAGGGAGTTACGTTCGGAAGGAAGAGAGTTTACATAGGCTTCCGCTAGCCTTGGACGAAAAAAAGAAAACTGGGGGAAAGGTGAACGGGAGGACTTTCATTTTCGTTTTAGAGGAGCTACGGATGAGAGGTGACAACCAGAGAACGGAAAAAAATATAGAAGCAGAAAAATAGAGAGAGTTGACGGAAAGAGTTATTTTTCGGAAAGCTGAAAAAAAAAAACTTCGTCTGGAGGCTCTTTGGCTGGCTTTGGACGGACTGCCGAGGGGACGTTCATTTTTGTTTTAGGGAACTGCAGACTGCAGCAGAAGATGCCAAACGTTGGGACATTCTGGGGAAGAGAAAAAAGTATTTATAGAGCTGCTCTGTTTTGGAGAAGCAGAATAGAGTAGAGTGTGTAGTTCACGTACACCAGCTGGGTGGAGTTGGGACTGGTCGGTTCAGTGACTTCAAGGCAGCAGCAGTTTTCGTTTCAGGCAGTGTTTGCTGTGAGCTCTCCATGAAACAAATCAACACGAGGGCCATCCATTTTTCTGGTGCTTCAGACGGAGGAGTTTCGGATTGACTGAGGTTGAATGTTGAGTTCAGGTTGGTGAATAACCAAGCAGAAAAAAAGGGCAGCACATACATGGAGGGAGCTGTTGGAAGTTGGATGAAAAGAACATAGGGTGTTTTCGGACGGACTGCATGGAATGAGGGGTTCACTCTTCGTCTAGGACGTAACTCTTCGTCTGGCTGGGAGTTTTCTCTGGCTTGAGACTTACACGTAGAAGCGGTTCTGAGGGAGAAGCAGAGGGAGTTGAGAGAAAGGAGGTGGACGGACTGAAATGGACGTGAAAGGGGGAGCTGGTTGTTGAGGCTTCAGATTTTATTTTCTTGGAAACTGACCTGAGGAGCTGGACGTTCGGAGAGTGAGGGAAGTTCTTTTCGGCACTATTTTCTCTTCGATCGCTTTTATTTTCTGATCAAAGTTATTTTCATTGTTAGTTTGTGTTTTATTTTATTTTTTATCATGGTGAATGTTTGTTTAATTTTTATAGCGCTTGTGTTAAACATGGTCGGCTAAATTTGAATACTAAGGTTAGAGGTGAAGTTTAATGATTTGGAAATTGTTTTCGGATCGTCGACAAATTTATTTTGTGAGTTTGATCGATTGAATGATTTTATTATTGGATAATTTGATTATCTATATATTTTTCTTGATTTATTGTGATTTCCGAATACAGTGAATGCTTGAGAAATCCCTGTGATAGTCAAATAAATTTGTAAGCGTTTTAATCATCGATCACTCAAGCTCAATCATTAGTAATTATTTTCTTGATCTTAAATGCTAAATCTTCCAATTAAACGGAATCATTATTCTAGTTTAATTGAAGTAATTCGATCGGAAACAATATTTTAAATTATTAAACGGATCCTCGAAACCTTAGTCTTTTTCCATATCAATACAGCTTATCATTTTAGTTTTGTTTTGTCACGATAAAAATCATCATTTCTATAATCTCATTTTAGTTTCAATCACACATCTCTTTTAGTATTTTATTTTCATTTGTTTGAGAGAATTTTTCACATTAGTCAATCCCTGTGGATTCGATCCTGTAAGGTACTACAACACCTGTATACTTGCAGGTAAAACTGCACTAAATTTTGGTTCATTAATTTGAGTTAAAGTTTAGGCGCAACATCCGTCCTGATGCGTCATGCTCATCTTGTCCCTAGAAGGGCACACATAAAAACTAAAATGACTCGATGACTCATAAGCATTACTTTATACAGTTAAAACATAACAATGTAGGTTTTCAGTCATGCATTCATCATTCCCTACATATCATACATAGACATTCACTTCATTTTAAAACATTGCAAGGTAAGATTTTTCTTTAAAAAGGGTTTTCTTTTCTTAAAGCAGTTTCTCATGCCTTGCTGCCTTCATTTCTTAAAGAGTTTTAGCATACATGCATTCTTTCTTAACATGTATACATTCTTTCTTATTGATTCTATTAGCCGTTGCACACTGTTATGCCCCGTGTGTGAGGGTTAGCGGCCTTTTGGACCTGATTCTACCCGTAGCCACGGGTTAGGAATCCATTCCGTTAGGGTGCAGCACTAGGTGCACTACCAGTGCTAGACAACATACCCATTACTATCTCCATGCATCCTAGCCCATACTAAATTCTCATTCCCATCCATACATGCCACATGACTTTAAGCCAACTCTGAGGCTTAAACATCGTGTAACTATGCTTAGGACAAATTACCCATTATATATGGTACATTCGTCCGGCACACGCGTCTTACCAAATGCACATGTACCTTACCCCCTTATCACCTAAGATCAACTTATAGTCCATTGAACACCTGTTTGTATAAATAAGCTCCATACTTTGATACCAACTTCTATTCAAACCCAATCAGTAGGAGCTTCCTACTTCTAGGCCCCTTTACAAGTTCATCCCAACACTTGACATGATATGGCTCAATTCACAACATCTATGTCGTGTCACGTAGCTTTAGACTACTCCCAAGCTATATCGTGACACCTGTCACTATGATAGGATCATATCACAACAACTTCGGGACACCATTCCACAGTTCCTAACACTACACCGTACATTTTACGCTCCTCAACTACGCCATCCAAACTTTAGTGACACGCTATTCGATTTATCACGACACTGCATAGAGTACACTTTACGTGAACTCTCCTCCATCGACACTATGCCACACATCACTACGATGCACGCCACACAGTGCATCGCCTTACTACATGGAGTACACACCTACTCCCTCCATAACACTACGCCACATCACAACTACGGCATACACCTCACACCCATACTTCACAACATAGTCCACAACACTACGCAGCACACTGCACAATTACGCCCAGCACTTCACTACACAACCACACTTCACTTCACTTCACAACTACGTAGTGAACACCACAATACTAACAACACAGTCCACAACCTATCAACTAACATTTATCATAAATAACAAGGAATAGAGGGTTATACCATCAACGAGATAACATGTACATTGCTCATTGCCCGTCATGGTCAAAGGTGTCGGAAGAGTTGTATGTGGGGGTTAAATCGTGTATGGTGGTTGTTTGGGCTATTGAAGGTAGCTACAGGTGTGGATCTGAGTGTAAGAGGATTTGGTCGTGGTCTTAGAGTGGTGATCTCATGGTAGTGTCGAGGTGGCACACGGTGGCTCGTGGAGGAGTTCGAGGCGTGGGTCTCAACCAAGGGAAATGGAGAGGGAGAGCTAAGGGATCTTGGCTGGGCGTGGAGGAGCTTGAGGGAGGTGCGGTGGAGCTGTGGTGGCCAGGTAAAGGCAAGACGGTGGTCCTACAGAGGATCTAGGCTGTCCAGTGGGAGGAAACCCATGAGAGCGAGGGGACATGCATGAGGGGTAGATCGGGACTATGGGTGCTTCAAGGAGGAAGAGGGTGGCCAGAGGAAGCTACCGATGGCAGCTGGAGGCCATGGGTGGCCGTATACAGCAGTGAACGGTGGAGACCTGTGCAAGCCGTGTGTGTGTGCGTGAGGTGGTGCAATGGAGAGGGAGAGAGTTGGGGGGAAAGGGAGACCATGGAGGTGAAGCCTATGAGGTGGTGGTACCGGTGGAGGTATTTGATAGCCCAGTTGGCCGCATATGGTGGTGCTAGGGAGGAGAAATGGGCTTGAAACCCATTTCGGTTGGGTTACCACTAGAGGAGAAGGAGAGCTACGTGGAGCTCATTGGTGGAAGAAGGGACTCGCCGGCTGGGAATGGAGCTGTCGGTGGTGGAGAGAAGATGGAACTTTTCGTCGGGCTGGGGAGAGAGAGAGAGAGAGAGAGTGTGTGTGTGTGTGTGTGTGTGTGTGTGAAAAAGTGAGGGGAAAAAGCTAGGGGCTTGAGAATTTAATCCAGGCCCTTCATCTTGGGATCTACAAAACAATCTAATGGTGAGTTTAAATACTGATTTGAAAATGCGTAGGCATTTATTTAATTTAAGACACTGAGACGAATTAATATAGAATATTATTTTATAAACTAAAGTTTATAAAATAATATTCCTTCATCATTAATTAAAATAATAAAGTCTTGTTAATTACTTGAAGATAATAAAACCATTTAAATTAATTTAGAGTTTTTAACATAATTTAAATCTCGTAATATTTTTAAATAACTGGAATCATTTAAATTAAATAATTTTTCACAATTATAATATTTTGGAGCTCTTCAAAAATATTATAATTGCCTTATTTAAAAACATGTTTAGTCCGATAATACTGAAAATATCACATATAAATATTTTCAAGATATTTAAAATACTCATAAGTTTTAAAATACTGAGCTTGCTTTAAAATCTGTTTGGTATCTTTTAAAACATGTCATCAAGACTCGACACGTAGAACAAGACTCATAACTAAAAAAGAAAGAATGAGTGAGTTGTTACATAATTGGACAAGCAAGCACTTGAGTGCTTTGAAGCACTTTCTTAGGATGAAATGGCATAGGTGGTGGCGAGGGGAAGGTGGTTGTCTTGGTGCAGAAAATTTATTGAAAATGATGGTGTAGTCGGCTAGCCATGACATTAAGTTCTTAGGTGAATAGTTGTGTTTTTGGCTTGGCATAGGGAACTATTTTTGGCCTTTAGCTCGGTCTGATTTTAGGGAATATAATGGGGTTGAAAGTTGCAGAAAACCTTTTGAAAAATTGTGGAAGAGGCGTGGATTAACGACTGGTTTGTTGCAGTGTTGCATGGTGATGCGCCAAGGGTGCCGATTGATGGGTTATGGTAGCATTGACATGCCTTTGCCTCAAGTTACATGGGTTGGGTTAGTTCTAACCTTTAACGGTTGTCTAAGAGTGATGCACAACAAGTGTAAAAGGCAAAACTTTTACATAAAAAATTATGAAGAAAAGAGTTTCAAGAAAACTATTCAATTGATGATGTTTGAGTTACTATTCATGGGTGAGATGAATAGTGATCCTTAACTCAAGTTAGAAGCCTAATCATGATTGGGTGGGAATCCTAGGGTTGTGCGGTTGAGCTCGGGTTGAATTGAAATTAATGGTATAGTGTATATGGGTCCCATTTGGAAGAGTGAAATGAAATACAAGGTTTGAGCTTCATGGGTTGGGCTTTTATTGGGCCCTAAGAACAAGCCTTGGTTGTGGGCCTAGGATTGGGCTTATCCTTGAGTCTTATGTCCAGATTTATTGGGCCTATCCTTGGCTTGGCTCACTTGGTTGGGTCCTAGCTTTAGATTGGGCCATTAGCCTAGGAGATTACTAAGTTGGGCCTAATATTGTAATATCCACTAAATTGGGCCTAATGTCTTGTATCATTATGTAAGGACTAAAGTCTTATATCTCTCAAGTTGGGACTAAGGCTTTTAATGTCTATCCATAGCTCATCTTATCTTAATAAACTAGGGCCTTAATAAACCACTCTTGGGCTCTTCTAAGTCCATCCAAATTTTAGCCCAATTGCCTAGCCTATCAATATGCCATGTGTCATTCTTCCATTGAACTCTTGGCATTTATCATCAAAACTAATAAAGTTTTAATAATTCTGACTAATCCAAAGTTGCAAGCTCCTATGCCAATTTGAGCTTAAAATTTTTCTTTCTAAAAAAAAAAAAAAGAATCACAATTTATGCCAATTAGGATTATGGGTGCTAAGGCCAAGTCCTAAGGTATTTTTATGTGGGGTGTTACAATCTAGACATAGGTCAACAGTGGAAATAGAAGATGCCCGTCATCAAGCAGAATTTGAGAACGAAATGAGCATAACCAAGATCTTGATGTGTAGATATAGAGCTGCACTTTTAGTGTCATGGACTTTTTTATTCTATTTGTAATTACATGGCTGCTCCTTTTATTTAGCTTGGGATGAAAAAAGATTGATGCAATTATGAATTGTAAGAGCATTTTGTAATGAACTGATGTATTGTATTTTGTAAGAACAATTTGTAATGAATATTGTAATAAACTATTGTAATGTATTTGGTAAATATTTATTTCTGTTTTTCCTTATCCACATGCCTTTTGTAGGAACTTCAAATAAAATCTTCAGCAGAATGATTTCCATGGCTATGAGCAACAACTTTGTCTCATGTTGTTTAGTTAATAGCTTTAAATATCATGTATGATCGTATGAGAGTGACTGCCTTTGTAGCTGTTGTTACCTAAATGCCAAAATAATATCATAATTAGAAACAAAGATGATTTTTTTTCCTTTTAAAAACGAACAATTTACATTCATAAACCATATTAAATAGATGCCACTAAGAATATAGCTATTCAAGCTATGCATGATCACACAGACAAGAAGTATTAGGAAGTTGCAATCAACACTTATCAAATTCATCACTGGTCAACGTGTCATAAACACACTTGTGAGGAAACGCCCAAAGTTTTCAAATTTTTTCTCCATAATCTGCTGCAAGAAGAGAATTCAAAATTCTAGAATTCATTATCAAGTAAACATAGTACTTGTGTAGTTCATATTGGCCATATGCACCAAATTTTCCTAGATTCCTTTCATTATATGCCACAAGTAAAATTGGTGTCATTTTGGAAACACATTTCTAATTGCATTTTGCGTAGCTTTATCTTCATATGTTATTATGGCTTCCAGAGTGTGTCCATTTATGCATTGAAGCCACAATTTAAGCAACCATATGAACATGTCAAGTATGTCATGTTGAAAGTTATCACATCTCTAAAAGATTCGTGCATAGCTTTGCTAAGAGCATCCACACGAAACACGTTTCGCAATCTAGATTCATCATCAATGTCCATGACATAATGGAAATTATTATTTTGAGCCTGCATTCTCATGAATTAGTTTTGTAGTGCTTCGACACATTCTAACCCAAGCCAAAGTAGCATTTGACCTCACGTATGCAATTATTTGCATCTTTCTCCAAACGTGAGATTCTTGTACCCGCCTACCTTATTAATGCAAGAATTGTAGTTCCTGCTCAATTGAATGCCAGCCATATTATTTTATTCTAGTCTTCTCTTCATCGACCCATCCAACTTCTTATGGTATCTAATGTATCTCGCTTTTTCAAAATTGAGAGCATGCATATGATCGAGCAAAGTATGAGTCAAGCAAGACTCTCATTTAGAACCTAATATGGCATTGATCCTAGCCTTGCAACCTTTATGTTTCATCAGTTTCGGCTTAAGAATATTTGATGATATGTTGATGGATGTGTATTGATGGACACAAGCAAGGGTTAGGGGTGAGCACTAATAGAGTCAGAGTCGATATCCCCTAAATCCGACTATGACTTAGATTTTGTCAAAGTTTGAATATGAAATCTGACTCCGACTCTAACTTCGAATTGTACTTAAGCATTAATTACTATTGTCACAAAAACTATTCAAGCTTGCATAAATATTAATAAGCTCTTGAAAATACAAATTCAAGATGACATATAGTGTACTAGAAATATGCATTATTACATTGTAAAATACATAAGAAAAACTTTGTACAATTTTTGATAGTATCCCCAATCATTAGACCCAGGAGCTCCTAATCTCTTTTTCCTAAGCCCTTACTTAGACAAATAAATTTGTGAATACGGATCCTCATCAAGTATAAGTTAAAAGGTTTTTTACACTTCTTAGCCACATCCAACTCAAGATAAGTCGAGTTCGATCTATAAGCATGTCAAGACACAAGAAACTACAATATGGGACTTTTGACCTATTAACACAAAACTTGAAAGTTCAAGTCTTTGATAGGGGTGTAATTGGTCTGGTTTGGTGTGGATATATTTTAGAACCGAATTGATATATACCAATTTTGAGATTTGAAAAATTGATACTACACTAGTTATACCCTTAAATCAGTACTTTTGGATCTACCAATTCAGATCCGGTTTGGTCCAGTTTGTCCCGTATCTTATATAATATTTATAATATAGCATATATATTTAGTATATAATAATATAGTGATAATATATTGTAGTATATTACAATATATATTATAATTGTATTATAGATTATAGTGATATATTATAGTATATTATAATATATAGTGATATAATATTAATATAACTACTAATATAATAGACTATAGTGATAATATATTGTTATTTATATAGGATTTTAAAATTTAAAATTATATTAATTAGTAATTTATCAGATAATATAAAACTATTTTATATATAATTATATATATAAATGATTTATAATATAAAAAATTAAAATATATATATGTAGACCGGTCCGGTATTAAGAAAAGGAAAATCAAAACCGGACCGATTTCAAATAGTTTTGAGAAAATGGAATTTGTACCAGACCAAACCGAACTCGGTATTGGACCTATCCCATCGATTTGGTCCGGTTTACCCGTTCACCGGTTTTTTTCACCCCTAGTCTTTAGGGAGAAGACTTCACATACTTAATCAAATTATGGACCCTTATGATTAAGTAATCAACATCTTTTAAATCTTCACTTACAATAAGGTTTAAAATATGTGCACTACACGTTATGTGAATAAACTCGTTACATGCGACACACACATCACTTCCTATTTTCCTTATTCTTAACCAAACAACTGTAGAGTCGTTAGAGATAGTATTGTTCACCATAATTGTAAGAATTTTTTCAATGTCTCAATCAAACATATACTCCTCCAACTTGCTTCCAATAATTGTCCATTTGTGATTGATAAATCGAGTAAATGAAATAATCCGCTTATGCAACTTCCAATTACTATTAATAAAGTGAGCCGTGACACACATGTAACTAATGTTTTAGATAGAAGTCCAAGTGTCAGTAAACAAACACACCCTTTGTTTGGTAGCAAAAAACATTTTCTTCAAGCAATCATTATCTTTAAAAACTAGTGTCATACAATCCATCATTACCGTACAACGATAAGAAATAGGAAACTTAGGATCAAGAGATTTAGTATAGTCTTAAAATCCGTATTATTTATGGCTTTTTATAATTTTTCTCAAGACTAAATTTAAGTGTTAATATTGATTAGTAATAAATACTAATTTACTAGTGTCTAGTTATATGTTATTATATTATAGTATTACAATTCACTTGTTATTAACTTATCACATTAGACTTATTTTTATGTTAATATCTAACCTATTTTTATACTAGACTTCTACTATAATGTCTAATTACATATTATTATACTAGTGTCTAACTTATTTATAACTTATACTAGACTTATTTCTAATGTCTAATTACATGTTATTATACTTTAGTAAATTAATATTGTATGTTACTAACTTATTATACTAGATTTATTAGTTATTTAATAATAGTTCTAACTTATTTCTATACTAGACTTGTTTTTAGTATCTAATTACTACATGTTATTATACTTTAATAAACTAATATTATGTATTATTAACTTATTATACTAGACTTATTTCTATACTAATGTCTAACTTATTTCTATACTTGATTATGTATGAGAGTAATACTATGATATTTAAATATACTAAACTATTAGTCTACTTAAATTATAGTGTACATATATTATTTTATAAAAATGAGCTCATACTAAAATATTATTGAATTTAACTATATAAATTCTAGTTATATAACTATATTACTATACTAGTATATATGACCAATATATAAATAATATATATTTGTATAATATATGTATAATATCGGAGTTGGAATTGGTTATGCAACACCTTTGACCTTGACTAGAAAACCCAAAACAAAAAAATCTCACTCCAACTCTGTTTTGTCGGAGTGGGATTGGATTCAAGGTCGTATTTTCAAATTTTTTTCTCAGCTCTAGTTCCCATCAGCTACAGTTTTGGAACTTTGTTTTGTCATACCAAAGCCAACTTGCTTTGTATACTTTGTATAATATGCTCTTACTTCCTTTTCCGAGAAAAATGTCATTCCCACCCTTGACTGTTCAACATCCTCATCTTCTTTGCCTTCAACATTTTTATCAATCCCTACACACACCACACACTCTCAGACCAACTATAGATATACCTGAAGTATTAATATGATAACTACATTTCATTATTTGGCTGAGTTGTTCAAATTTAAAATCCAAAAGAGTAAACAAAGAAATCAAACTTTCAATTAATTATATCGAATTCAGAGTTCTTTTTCACATCTACGTGTGAATGTAAATAAAGAATGATCATTTCAAAACAAAGACTTTGTGCCGCCTGATTAATGGAATCTATATGTGTGTGTATAATCTTTTCATAGGAATTTGCATCTATACAAAATAACTCATCTCTCAAATTTCTTGTTCTAGTTAGGTCTCATCTTAGATACAAGCTAATACAAAAAAATAGGGCATCAAGAAATTACAATCAAAATAGAGAAGACTAGCATGGAGCCATGAGGTTACCTATAGTCCAGCTGGTGGCGCGATAGGTCAATTGGCGGTGCGAAGTTTTGCCAGTGGATAGGTGGATTAACATATTGATGTGAACTCCAATCGACTCGCTTTGAAACCCAATAACAATATTGAAAAAACAAACCCAAAAAAGCCAAACTCAAGTCTATAAATGGAAAATCTAAACCCGTTGAAAAACCCATCTTAAGAATCCGGATTACAAAGGAGGAACGCTACAAAGGTTGTGATTTACCTTTGATAAATTCAAAAGTTCAGTCAAGAACAAGAGGAGTAATCTCAACTCACAATGAAAATTCAAT
This sequence comes from Carya cathayensis, assembly GCA_011037825.1. Taxonomy (NCBI): domain Eukaryota; kingdom Viridiplantae; phylum Streptophyta; class Magnoliopsida; order Fagales; family Juglandaceae; genus Carya; species Carya cathayensis. The sequence continues at coordinate 546,506 of QGSO01000273.1, forward strand.
ATTGTCTAACCTAAAGTGGGAAGCCACAAGATGTTTATACTCCCCAACAAAAGTAACCCTAGTACAAAAATAAGACCTCTTTCCAAAAATACCCTTAAGTGAACAGTTCGGCGCTACAGTATCGTGAATAGTGCCGTGCTACAGTAACTCCTTGAAACCCTAGTTGAATATTTCCCAACATGCCCTTAAGTTATTCTTATAATAAACCTAATAATTCTAAACAAATAAAATAAGTCCTTTAAATGAATTAAGTAAGTTGAAAGCCTTCAATTCATGTTGCTTTGTTGCTCTTTTCAATAGCTTGTATAAAATTGATCAAAATTGATTCTCCTTCATTCAAACCCATCTTGAGTGTTGGGTTCTTGCTAGTTTCATGCCAAATGGATTGCACCAATCCTTGCATTGCTTCCTTAATTTTCTTGGCTCGTGATCTTGTAATTGCCCCATCTGAAACTTGCAAAAGATCTTTACGACTTGGTCCACCTTGGGGCCCATCATTCCCCCTCTTCTCAAAAAGATGAAACCTCGAATCTCCACCTGGATCAAAGTGAAAAAGATCAGGAACATTGAAAGTAGTAGAAATATAAGTAGTAGAAATAGGGTAATTACCTGGAAGATCCACTAGATATGAAGTATCATTAATTTTATCAAGAATTTGGAAATGTCCATCCAAGCTACTTCTGTCATCAACATGTAAAGGCATTATATCAAAAGGAATAAGTGGATTAAAACCAAAATCAACTTCAAAATATGAATGAGAAATAGTAGTATGCACAGTATTATTATATGCAAACTCTATTAATGACAAATGATACTCTCACAAACGTACATGCAACGATTCAATGAATGGAAAATGATACTCTCACAAACATTCATGAAACACATCTAAAGTTTTCCTTGAACCAAAATGACTACTCTAATTATATGCAAACTCAATGAATGGCAAGTAGTACTCCCACCAATGTTCATGCAACACGTCTAAAGTTCTCTTTATACCAAAGTGTCCCAACAAACCACAGTAGTATGCAATTTCTTATCATATTCGAATCTCAATAACTTTACATCTAAAATGAAGACAAGGACATAACTTCTTGATAATGCATCAAACACAAGCTTTTCCTTGCCATGTGTGTATTTGAATTCATGAGGAAAAGTCTCAATACATTCCTCCCACTTAGCAGGCATTATAGTCAACAGCTTACATTGTCCCTTCAAGTGTATCGAGGACTCATGTTCTTGAAAGAAAGGTCAGGTAGGGATTGTCACACCTGTCACAAAGTTAATGTAATGCTCTATCTCTCTAATATGTGTCAATCAACTAAACACACTGCTAGGAATCATGACCTCATATCCATACAATAAAGAAACAATAATACTAGGCAAAGGTACGTAAAGTTCGTTAGTAATAAAACTTGTCTTAGCATAAAAACTTACTTTTCTTTTTGTTTTTTTCTCATTTTCTACATTATCTCTTCTCTTTTCACTCTCTCTGTTTTTTTCACTCTCTCTTTTTTCTTCACTTTCTTTGTTCTTTTCACACTCTCATTCTCTTGAGGTGTTGGCCTTACTATTTCTTTTTTTCTCAATCTCACTTTTACTCTTTCTTTTTTGATCAATCTCACTTTCTCTCTTTTTTTTTTTTTTATCAACCTCAATTTCTTTCTTTGTTTTTTGATTAACCTCACTTTCATTCTTTCTTTTTTGATCAACCTTACTTTTCAACTTCAGTTAGTCCTCATGAACCTGTGTTGGAGTTAAAGGAGCAAGTTTGATTATTATTCCATCCTTTTTAAAACTATACATGTTCCTGAACTCATCATGGATTACTCTCCTATCACACTGCCACGGCCACCTCAGCAAAATATGGCCAGTGTGCATAGGCACCACATCACAAAGCACCTCATCCTTGTACTTTCCAATTGAAAAAGATACAAACACTTGCTTATTTACCCTAACTTCCCTACAATCATTCAACCACTGCAATTTGTATGGTCTAGGGTATTTCAAGGTAAGCAAATTTGATTTCTGAACTAAAGTTGTGCTAGCCATATTAGTACAACTTTCTCCATCAATGATCATACTACATACCTTGTTGTTGATGTGGCATCTAGTATGAAAAATATTCTCTCTCTAGTGCTCCATATCATCTATTTTAATTTGTGTATTGAGAGCACGCCTGACAATAAAAGACTCACCATATTCTTCATTCTTATCATACTTATTCTCAATACTAGGCTTGCGTCTCCTCCTATCTCCCCCACTTTGCAGATTTTTAATCAATGCACCTCGTTGATCCATTCTATTCTTCACTTTTCCCAACGTCAAATTTAACCTTTAAACTTTTGTTGCATAGACTGCAACACAAATAATGAATTTTCTGCCACCCTCTTCGGTGTTGAGTCACTATTGTGACACATAGTACGCGCTGCACAAAAAAGAATGTTAGTGGGAAAAAGACCTCACACACTCTCTTACATGTTTACACTCGAATAATGGCACTCCACTCGTGTTTTACTCTTAATTGACTTTTTCCTGATAATGATCTCACACTCTCTTACCTTTTATCTCAAGAGTTTTCCCACTCAAGTTCTTTTAGAACTAATTGAACTAAATCAAAACAATACAACCTTGTTTTATTCCAACTAGTAATTAGGTCCAAGAAAACAAGAACAAGAGAAACCCGAAAGGAACAAAATGACACGAGAATCATGAAAATTATATAAGAAAAAGAGTAATTACAAAACAAGATATCAACCATAAAGATGTATTCAGCCCCCTTTGATGATAAAGCTCAATCAAATTTTTTTTTTCGAAATTTTCTTTTCTTTTATTTTATTTTACTTTCTTTTCTCACCAATTCAATCACAATTAGCAATATTCAATTGTAAAAATCAAACAATTGAATTCAAACACACGAAATTGACAGGAATAAAAGAGAATCAATGAAACGACACTATAAGCAATTGACAAACTTAAAGGTGCAAGAAACCCTATGATGACGAATACGAAACCAAAATGATAGAGTAATTTGGCAGCTCTAGGAAAAATGAATTTCTGCACTTTTGTTTTTTGTTTTTTTTTTTTTTTAAAACCCTAGAACAATGAAGCCCTAGAATTAAAGATGCAATAAATAAAAGATAGAATTAGACCTTGATTGGAAACCGAGCTCTAAATACCAAATGATGTGAACCCCAATCGACTGGCTTTGAGACCCAACAACAATATTGGAAAAACAAACCCAAGAAAGCCAAACTCAAGTCTATGAATGGATAATCTAGACATGTTGAGATATCGTTTCAAGAACTTAGATTATATTAAAATTTAGACCCGTTGAAGAACCTGTCTCAAGAACCTGGATTACAAAGAAGGAATGCCACAAATGTTGTGATTTACTTTTGATAAGTTCAAAAGTTCAATCAAGAACAAGAGGAGTAAACTCAACTCATAATAAAAATTGAATATTGTCTAACCTAAAGTGGGAAGCCACAAGATGTTTATACTCCCCAACAAAAGTAGCCCTAGTACAAATATAAGACCCCTTTCCAAAAATACCCTTAAGTGAACAGTTCGGTGCTACAGTACCGTGAATAGTGTCGCGCTACAGTAACTCATTGAAACCCTAGTTGAATATTTCCCAACATGCCCTTAAGTCATTCTCATAATAAACTCAATTATTCTAAACAAATAAAATAAGTTATTTAAATGAATTAACTAAGTTGAAAGCCTTCAATTCATGTTGTTTTGTTGCTCTCTTCCATAGCTTGTATAAAATTGATCAAAATTGGTTCTCCTTCATTCAAGCCCATCTTGAGTGTTGGGTTCTTAATAGTTTCATCCCAAAAGGATTGCACCAATTCTTGCATTACTTCCTTAATTTTCTTGGCTCGTGATCTTGTAATTGCCCCATCTGAAACTTGTAAAGGATCTTTACGACTTGGTCCACCTTGGAACCCATCACGTATCAAGTTTTTAACATTTAGGGCACATAAGAGTATGAGGGAGAGAGAGAGGGATGGTTGTGGAGCTTACTTGAAGGCTTGAGATCAGAGAGAGAGAGAGGAAGAGAGAGAGGTGACAGAGAGAGGTCAGGAGACTTCCTCACCTAAGACGACGCCATTGAACAGTAGGGTAGAGCTACTGGGGAGCGATTTCCTCAAAGTCCAAGCCTAAGCTCGACGTTTGGGGGGAGGGGGGGCTATTTCGATTCCTGATAAAATCTTCTTTAAATCTAAGAGGGAAACACTAAAAATTGGTATTAAAAAAGAAAAAAAAAGTCACATTAGATGGTTGTAGACCCATTTTTGAATAGGGGTAAGGGTATCTACTACAAAGGTTTAGCAGCGTTGGCTCATGGGTTGATATGGCGCTCTTGGGTTCCACCATGGTAGTAAATAATAAACGAAATATAAATAAGAGAGACACTATCCTTTTGGGGGCAAAATCTATTATGATAGGTGATTTTATAGTCTCTCATTGCCTCACTTATCTCCCACTAAACAGAGAAAATTAGAGTTTAACGGAGGATGACGATGATGCCTCAATTGAGAGAAGATCTGATAGGACTTTGTGCATAGTGAAGTCTCTTACAAATCTAAGGAGATTCCCTCCTATATAGAGATTTCTTTCTTTCGTTAGAGTAATTGAGTCACTCTTGCCTTATGAAGCCATTTCCTTTTATGTCCCTAAGTCAACTTGCCTTATGAAACCCTTTTCGTTTGGTGATAGACTCACAACGGGCTAGACCTAGCTCATTTTATACCTAATAAATGCCTACAATTCTTTGGAGGAGAGGGAGTCCATCAACCCTTTGGGTCCATTTTAGGAAGTTGTTGGACTCATTGACTCGTTCACGAAGATAGCCAGCCTGAGGCGGTTGTAGAGCTTAGAAGCTCATTTCCCAGAGGTAACCTGTGCAAGGCAATTGTGGTGGTGGTTGCTGAAGAAGATGCTTGACTACGTTGGCGTTGATGACCAAGTGTGGGTGTGAGAACACTTAGCTTTGATGGGAGGCGGGGAGATAAGCTTGACCATGATGGCTTGTGAGTAGTGACTCACTTGAGAAAGTGGCGTCACCCCTAGATCACCATATACGAGTGTGAGAACATCACACTCTACTTTGATGCAAAGCGAGAGATGTGCTCGACAACGATCATTGGTAAGGAGTGATGAACTTAAGAAAGTGGCATCATCCTTAGATCGCCAGTGTGAGTGTGAGAATACTCGGTTTTGAGGTGAGGTAGGATATGTGCTCTGCCGCATTGCTCTTGTGGGAGATGTTCTTGACCGCTCTACCTTTCAGAAAAGTTTTCCAAAAAATCAAACTGGTTAGTGTTATCCAAATCACAAGTTTGAGTCTTGCAAACCTGAGCTAAGTGGCATGATATCTGGTATGCATTTGATTTCTGTAGCGCTATAGTGAGACTAAGGTGTCAAGCAAGGCTTGACAGTTGAATGGTCCACTTGTTATTTGGGACGAACTGGGCATGCCTTGTGGTAGTTGTGATCATGCTAAGGGTGGTTTGTTTGCTACATCTACGCTAAGGTTTTCGAATTGGACGCTGGACGCCAATGGTTGCATCTAACTTGCTAGGCCGACTAGATCTTTGCCATTAGTTGGTTCCGACTGTTGGTGCAAGACGTTGCTATGTGGGTGGACCTTCACTGAGTAGCCTGGGTTAAAGCAAACCGTGAGACACAACAAAAAGCTCGCCTGGGGGAGGTCTGGTCATGCCTTCTCTTGGCTGCACCTTTTTCCATTGGCGGGCTCCTTGCCAGCTGCAGGGGTGGCGATGGGCTTCATGTGCCCACTATCGGCTGGGATTGACGCTGCTCGTCATGTGGGGGGTTGGCCACCTTGCAAGAATTGGTGGAACATACGTCCGTTGTGGGGGTCGTGAAGTATGTTGTAGTGAATGACTTGCAATGGGTGAGCATGAAGCTACCACGACGTTACCCGCCATGAGATTGGTAAGATGACAATCGAGAGGGGGGCTGGCGAGGAACCGTATGCTGCTTGTTGGTCACCACGGTGGATTATTTGTTGCCCACCATGTGAGTTGCTCGGGTTGGGAGACTCGCTACACTCTTCCAAGGCGTGAGCAAGGTCTCCATGGGCGACAAAGGTCGCACAACGGGCAAGGCCTTCAAGGCAAAGAACGGTGATGAGCCTATACCTACCATGAACCAATTCTACATGGCACCTTGCATGGGGTCATGCAATTTTTGCCATTGACTCAGAGGTTGAATGTGGTGACACTCACGACTTCGGTGATAGAAAATGCCAGCGAGTTTGGCAGGTTCGAGCAAGCTCAGTGGCGAGTGACAACGTTGATGCTAATCAACTCTTGCGGTATGCACTGGTGATGGTGGCAAGGAAACTTCGGTGACAAGTACAGCTTCCCTAGTTGGGGACCACCATACTGGTGATGGAAGATGCTGACGAGTTCAGTGGTGGCCACTATCAACCTTAGTCTCAGAAATTCATCACAGCATAAATACAGCAGTACGTCAAATACTAGCTCAGGCATCACAGTAGAGCACTCGGCCACTATGAATATTCTCTCTTGTAATACGCCACAATAGTACAACTTCTGTTGTAACAAACTTTAATTCCTTTTCTTGTTATCTTTCTATTGGACCACCTATATCTCATATGTCTATATAAAGGCCAGCACATCAATGAAATAGTATGAGGAAAACTCTCTAGAATCATCATGTCTAGTCTTCTTTCTCTTTTAATTTGGTATCAGAGTTGCTGACTAGCAGTCTCACAATCCACCTCTCTTGCTCATCATGGGTACAGAATCAACAAATCTTAGCACTCCTTCTCCTTCCCTTCCCTCTTCCTTTTCTCATGTTGTAACCATCAAGTTAGGTAATAATAATTACTTACTTTGGAAAGTTCAAATATCTACATATTTGAGAGGACAAGATCTTTTCTCGTTTGTTGATGGAACTTAGACCATTCCACATAAATATCTTCGCTCGGATTCAGGTTCTATACCAAAAGATAATCCAGCATATCTTTCTTGGAAAAAAACTGATCAAATGATTCTCAGTATTTTGTTTTCATCTCTTACTGAATCTGTTGTTGGTCATGTCATTTCGGCTGAAACCTCAAGAGAGTTGTGGTTTGCTCTTCAATCAATGTACAGTTCATACTCTCAGGCAAGGGAATTTCAGATTCATTTTCAGCTTACTAATCTGTCAAAAGGAGAGCAATCTATACCAGAATATTTTAGCAAGGTCAGGATGCTTGCAGACACTCTTGCAGCAACTAGAAATCCTCTTCCCGATAAGGAGCTTGTAACAAACCTTCTAAATGGTCTTGGTCCATCTCATGAAATCTTTGTTACCTCCCTCACAACCAGAAGCGATCCCATAACTTCAAGTGAACTCTATCATATGCTTCTCATTCATGAAAGTAGGATGTTGCATACCTTGCGAACAACTAGCTCTTCCACTTCCTTTGCACCATCATTGAACTTAAGTTCGGCTACATCCCATGATCAAAGAGGCAGAGGTATTTTTAGGGGGAACATGTCCAATAAAGGTCGCACCAGACCTTTTAACAGAGGTCGTTTCTCACCCTCTCAAAATTCCTCCAATCAATCTTACAACTCAAACCAAAATCGCCCCACCTGCCAAGTCTGTTCCAAACCAGGTCATATAGCACTTCAGTGTCACTATAGGTTCAACCATGCCTATCAATATGATCCTCCACGTTCATTCTCAGCCAACTATACCACACCTTCTACTACCACTGATCCCACCTAGTATCTTGATTCTGTTGCCACTCACCACATAACACATGATCTGTCTCAACTCAATCTCTCATTTGAACCATACTCAGGCAACGAACAAATTCGAGTGGGTAATGGCAATAGCTTGCCAATCGACAACATCGGTGAATCCTCTTTTTCTTCTAATTCTTCCTCTTTTTTTCTTCATAATTTACTCCATGTTTCCTCCATTACAAAAAATCTTGTCTCTGTCTCAAAGTTTTGTACTGACAATGCTTGCTTTTTTGAATTTCATCCTAATCATTTTTCTGTTAAGGATTCATCGACCGGGAAGCTCCTCATCAGCGGACCAGTGCGTGACGGACTCTATCAATTCCCTCCTCCATCCATCCCTTCCACTCCATCAGTCTCCATTGGTGAACGAACAACTATCGGTCAGTGGCACAGACGCCTTGGTCACCCCTCCCTTGACTCAGTCTCCAGGATTCTACGCACCAACAGCTTGCCATATTTCCCCACTGTTTCCCACTTCAATTGTCCAGAATGTCCTCTTGCAAAAGCACGGCAATTGCCTTTTACTTCCAGTTCAACAATTAGTCTCGAGCCTTTAGAATTACTTTGGACGGATGTTTGGGGCCCAGCTCCTGTTTTGTCAAGAAATGGCTTCAAATATTACTTGTCTATTGTTGATCATTTTACTCGTTTCTCTTAGATATTTCCTCTTAAATTGAAATCAGAAGTTTCACAAATTTGTCTTCATTTTATTCAATTTGCTAAACGTTTCTTCAACACTAAAATAATTTCCTTGCAAACTGATGTTGGAGGGGAATTCCGTCCTCTTACAACTATTTGCAAAAATCATGGCATTATACATCGTTTCTCGTGCCCACATACCCATCAACAAAATGGACTCATTGAACAAAAACATCGTCACATTGTTGAAGCTGGGCTCACTCTTTTAGCCCAAGCCTCTCTTCCACTCTCTTTTTGGGATGATGCTTTCACAACCGCCACTTACTTAATTAATTTACTTCCCACTCCAGTACTTAAAAATAAATCTCCCCACTTCATGATTCATCACAAAATTCCTAATTATTCCTTTTTAAAAATTTTTGGGTGTCAATGTTAGCCTAATTTAAGACCCTACAATCGTCACAAATTAAATTTTCGTTCTACTCCCTGTCTCTTTCTTGGCTATAATTCTTCTCACAAAGGCTATAAATGTCTTGATCTTTGTACAAACCGCTTGTATATTTCAAGGGACGTTATCTTCAATGAAGAACTTTTTCCATACAAAAAAGCCAACACTGTGTCTCCTTCAAGCACACCCACTGCATCTCTTCCATCTTTCACCACGTCCATTTTAGGCCCACCACCACTTTTTGAGTCCTCTCCTTCACACCCCTCAAGTCCACTCAACTCCCTCTCTTCAACCGATTCATCTCTCAATCAACCCAACATGCCTAGCCCAAGTCATACCAATTCCAACAACTCTGGCCCAACTTCCTCACGCTCAACCCAAGCCCTTCCTACTTCATCTTCCCCGATTCTTTCTTCTTCTCCAACGGAAGACTGCATCTCCAACGGAAGATTCTGCCCGTACTCAGCCACCCCCCCCTTAATCTCCAATCATTACCCATTCTAAAACAGATTCCTCTCGTCCTAAAGTCCTCACCGATGGGACCATCCATTACCCCACTCGAAAATTGCTTCCTCACCCACCACTCTATACCCGATGAACCTTCTAGCTTTGCCCTAGCCTCAAAATTCTCAGAATGGCAAGAAGCCATGTCCAGAGAATACAATGCTCTGGTTCAAACTCAGACCTGGACTCTAGTTCCTCCTACAAATGCTTCTAATCTTGTTGGTTGCAGGTGTGTCTTCAGGACAAAAGTACACTCGGATGGTTCAATCGATAGACAAAAAGCCAAGCTCGTTGCGAAAGGCTTCCATCAACAGCACGGTGTCGACTACACAGAAACCTTCAGCCCTGTAGTTAAGCCTACAACTATTCGGTTAGTCCTCTCCATCGCCATTGCTCAAAATTGGTCCTTGAGACAGATAGATATTCAAAATGCCTTCCTACATGGGAGGCTTCATGAAACTGTTTTCATGCAACAGCTCCCTGGTTTTGTTGACCCCGAACACCCTGATTATGTGTGTCAGCTTCACAAGGCCTTTTATGGCCTGAAACAGGCACCTCGTGCCTGGTTTTCTCAATTAAGTACATGGCTTCTCAATTATGGTTTCTTGGCATCACAGGGAGATCCCTCCCTATTTGTTTTCCAGCAATCTACTTTCAGCATTATTTTATTGGTCTACGTTGATGACATGGTTATCACATCCTCCTCATCCACGGCTATTGATAAATTCCTTAGCCATCTTAGTCAACTTTTTCCCGTTAAGGATTTGGGTCGCCTCTCATACTTTCTTGGTCTGGAACTTGATTATTTGTCAGATGGTATGTTACTCTCACAGCGAAAATACATATCTGATATTCTTCGCAGAACCAACATGCTGGAGGCCAACTCTATATCATCTCCCATGTCTGCCTCCATTAAGCTTTCAAAATTTGACTCACCATCTTTTGACAATCCCACTTTGTTTAGGAGTGTTGTTGGTAGTTTGCAGTACTTGTCATTGACTAGACCAGATATATCTTATGCTGTAAATAAAGTGTGTCAGTTTATGCATGATCCTAAACTCTCACACTGGACTGCTGTTAAACGAATTTTGAGGTATTTAAAATTCTCTATCAATCATGGACTGTTCTTTGCCAAGAACTCTGTCTTTGATCTTCATGCCTACTCCGACGCCGATTCGACTGGCTGCCCCGATGACAGAAGGTCTACAGGGGTTTCTGCATATACCTTGGGAAACATCTTATCTCTTGGAGCTCCAAGAAACAACATACAGTAGCAAGATCAAGCACCGAGGCTGAGTATAAATCCTTAGCCAACACTACTGCAGAACTGATTTGGATCCAAACCTTGATCAAAGAACTTGGCATCACTCTCTTTCATTCACCAATTTTATGGTGTGATAACTTGGGAGCAACATACCTCACCTTTAATCCAGTCTATCACTCTCGCACTAAACACATGGACATCGACTTTCACTTTGTTCGTGACAGAGTAGCTGCCAAGACTCTTCAAGTTTGTTTCTGCAGCAGTAAAGATCAACTCGCTGATGTTTTCACAAAACCCCTTGTTGCTGACAGATTCTCTATCCTAAGATCAAGTCTCAATATGGTTGACACCCCATTGGACTTGAGGGGGCGTATCAACCTTAGTCTCAGAAATTCATCACAGCATAAATACAGCAGTACGTCAAATACCAGCTCAAGCATCGCAGCAGAGCACTCGGCCACTATGAATATTCTCTCTTGTAATACGCCAAAATAGTACAGCTTCTGTTGTAACAAACTTTAATTCCTTTTCTTGTTATCTTTCTATTGGACCACCTGTATCTCATATGTCTATATAAAGGCCAGCACATCAATGAAATAGTATGAGGAAAACTTTCCATAATCATCATGTCTAGTCTTCTTTCTCTTTTAATCCACTAGCGAATTCATCGTCATCAGTACGAGAGGTGTAGAACTGTGAAAACCACCTGTTAGCCTCTAGGCCGTTCGACGATGGCGGATTGGTGGGCAAAGCTTTTGTCGTGGAAGACCACTTTGCTGGTGATAGAAAACGTTGGCGGTTCAGGTGGTGGCCCTGCCAGCTCACTGAATCTTTGCTTGTGGATCTCCAGGATGCATTGTAATGTGCACTCTCTGCATGCAATGGTACGGTAGAGAGGGACCAACGGAGGACACCGCTGTTCCTGTCTGGTAAGGCGGTCGACCTCAAACCATATCATGATACAGGGATGGCTGGCATTGTGACGCCCCCAAATTCCGCTTGGGATTGAACGGACATTTGAAGCGTCGAGACATGCAACACAAGGTTACCTGCCCCCGTTCATGACATATAAGATGCAATGTTCCTAACATGCATCTAGCATTATGCAATATTCGCAGCGGATAATCTTTTTCTTTAGCAATACTATGCACCAAACTAAATATATCCCAAATACTTGAAATATAATTCATACATAAAGGCATACTAAAAAGCCGTGATCATCACACTAGTCCAAAATGGTTGTGATCAAAAGAATACTTGAGATACAACTCCAAAAGTACAAGTATTAACCTAAGTTAAATACTATACCATCATCAACATCGCACCGTGGCCTAGTCGACCGTATTCAGTTGGTCAGATTCCAATTCTCCTTTGGGTCCTGTAACAAGATCTACCATTCGGGGGGAATGGTAGTTGGGACTACCACAGTGAGATTTGATTACAAATCTCAGTAAGTTAACATAAAACTCACACACAGGTTAAAAATGCATGCATGGCAGTAAAAGCATAAATGCATAATTATAGTCATACATAAACATAGTATAACTTGACATATAGCATGACTTAACCAGAACTTAAGCGTGAACTGAACTTGACTTAACATGGCATGAACTTAAGCTTAAAACATAACATGAACAATCAACATAACATGAACGTGAAACATAACATGGACATGAACATAACATAACATGAACGTGAGCTTGAACGTATCATAAACGTGAACATAACATGATGTGAACATGAACTTGGAACATAACATGAACATGAACATAACATGTACGTGAGCATAACATAACATGAACTTGATCTGAAACTTGACTTAACATAAACTTGGAATCTTATTTAATTGTCTTGATTAATAACGTGCATTAATACGTACTCCACAGTTGTTGTGGCCCCACGTATTCAAGTAACATAAAACATAATACGTACTCCACAGTTGTTGTGGCCCCACGTATTCTACATGTCACAATTGCTGTGTCTCATGTAGTGTATGCTCCACAGTTGTTGTGGCCCCATACTTCATGCTCCACAGTTGTTGTGGCCCCATGAATTCACATAACATAAAATATAATACGTACTCCACAGTTGTTGTGGCCCCACGTATTCTACATGTCACAATTGCTGTGTCTCATGTAGTGTATGCTCCACAGTTGTTGTGGCCCCATACTTCATGTAACATAAAATATAATACGTACTCCACAGTTGTTGTGGCCCCACGCATTATAAGTAACATAAATATAATACGTACTCCACAGTTGTTGTGGCCCCACGCATTATAAGTAACATAACATTAAATATAATACGTACTCCACAGTTGTTGTGGCCCCACGCATTATAAATAACATAAAATATAATACGTACTCCACAGTTGTTGTGGCCCCACGCATTATAAATAACATAAAATATAATACGTACTCCACAGTTGTTGTGGCCCCACGCATTATAAATAACATAAAATATAATACGTACTCCACAGTTGTTGTGGCCCCACGCATTATAAATAACATAACATAAATATAATACGTACTCCACAGTTGTTGTGGCCCCACGCATTATAAGTAACATAAATATAATACGTACTCCACAGTTGTTGTGGCCCCACGCATTATAAGTAACATAAAATATAATACGTACTCCACAGTTGTTGTGGCCCCACGCATTATAAATAACATAAAATATAATACGTACTCCACAGTTGTTGTGGCCCCACGCATTATAAATAACATAAATATAATACGTACTCCACAGTTGTTGTGGCCCCACGCATTATTATAACATAACATGTCTTATCTTTCTTAATGCATGTGATATTATTTAATATCATATACTTTTCTAACATGGCGTATACTTGTAAATGGCATAATATGATTTAATCATAAACATTTCATGGCATACATGTATCATATGGCATACTTAACATGGCATACTTATAACATACATCATTGTATGGCAGAAAAGATTATTTAACAGATAATTATTCATGAGAGATTAAATCATACGTAACAGATAAACATGTAATGACATAGCATGACATGGCATATACGATAACATACATACATAAATTGTAGTTCTCTTACCCATCACACATACACAATAAACTGATAGTAAGTTAGAGGCTAACTTACCTCGATCGTCGCGTTCTATGAGAATAGAGCGCGAGACACGAGGAACTGCACAACAGCTGGAAGAGGAACACTCGAGTCCTTAAGATTTTCACTTCTGAACTCAATTGCCATATTGTAAGCACTTGCAACACCACGGCCAACTTGAGGTTTCACTATACTCGGAAGAGATAAATTGACTTCAGAAAGCCTTTGCACTAAAACAAGTTCATTAAAATTATCAATAACAACCAAACAAACAACTCATTTCTCAATCCATATACTCTTAGCCATAGTCAACCACAAGATGACACCAGTCATCCCGGACTATAATCCATATCATCACTGCTTCGGGACACTGTCATACAGTTTCCCAACATTACACCATACGCTCCACACTTCTCTGCTACGCCATTCAACCCTTCGTGACACGCCATCCGATGTATCACGACTTAATACAGAGTACACTCACGTGAACTCTCTTCCATCCACACTACAATACCCATCACTGCGATACACGTCTCACGGTGCATCGCTACGCGACACGGAGTACGCGCTACGCGTACTTCCTTCGCTACAACTCTCATCAACACGATGCACATCACACGATGCATCGCCATACAACACGGAGTACACTACATGCGTACTCCCTTCCTTCTACGACACACATCACTACAGTGCACGTCGCGCGGCGCGTCGCTGCATTACACAGAATACGCTACACGCGTATTCTCTTCACACAACCCGCCGTATCACATCTACGGCATCCATCTCACGCCTATACTTCACAGCACAGTCCACAAAATACACAATCAAACGCAACACTTCACAACCACACTTCGCTTCACAACTACGCAACGAATTCCACAAATACAACTACACAATCCACAAACCAACCAACTATTTTAAACGTAAAATAACTAGAGATAGAAGGTTATACCATCGACGGGATAACCCGTGCGTCGCTCGTTGTTCGTCACGAACATGCGTCGGAGGAACGTACGTGGCGGCGTACGGTGGCTGTCCACCACATAAAGTGGTAGTTTGGGCTTGAGAAAGGCTAGGCGTGGTCTTGGAAGACTCATGATTTTACAGCTGTCGGTGAAGAACAAAATACGTGATTTACGGAAAAGATAATCTATACGCGTGATTCCAGATGAGGGTAAAGACGAGAGAGATGTGATTGCTGTCAGGAAATAATCCAAAACTGATAATTTTAGCGGGCTGTTACAGGCATTATGCCATGTGAGGCTCCCAGGTGAATAGTGACGTGCACCCTTTGCGTGTGTTGGGTAGGGTGAGACTGAGTCCGTGGGTGGCTTCCGAGTTGAAGAGTGCTATGGTGATGACAAAAACCACCAACAGAGCAGTCTGCTGCTACAGTTGACCCTGCTCGGTTACGGGCAAGTTTTGTGCTCATGTGTGAAGAGGGGAGTTGGTGTACTTCTGGTGAGGGAAGCCAATGAGGAGCTGGTGGGAAAACTTCTGCCGACTTTGTCTGGATGTCCAACAACAGCGGTCAGACTTGACCTGCGCTGTGCAGAGGAGGTGGCAGGGTCTCATTCCCATTGGTGTGAGCCCCTAGGTACACGGTGATATGCACCCATAACGCCTACTATGCATGGCGTGCACAGTGCGTGCCTTATGTGCCATATACCATGCACATGCTCATCTCGTCTTTTAATTCTCTTTTGTAGCAACTGATGTAGGGGGATCCGAGACAGATGATGCTGAGCTGTCAGATTGCACCTTGATGGCGCTGAGATACCATGAGTTGGCAGATTAGCGCAAATGCGGGAATTGATTGTGATATGTTCCTCATTGGGGCCGTTTTGAGCGCGTTTCAGTCTTTTGGCCATAACTTTGGTTACGGGTGTCGGAATCACACATAAGACCCCAATTCGGAAAGCTCCTTTCGGCGCGCACGCTGTTCACATTGAGCATAGCTCTATGTGCCTTTATTTCGACCTCAAATTTTGCTGTTTTCCCCTCCGAATCACTAGTTTTAGTTATTTTTTACTATTTATGGTAATATTTTGCTTATCAATTAGGAAGTCATTTTAAATCCGATTTGGGCCGGATTTTTTTGCAGATTGCTTATTTTATTTCGAGTTTCAATTTAGAGTGATTTTCGAGATTTTGCTATTTTTGGCAAAATTCGGATAAACACGATTTTTGGCTATAACAGTCCGGCTTGTGGACTGATTTTCATTATTGCTTGATTTTATAATATTCCATTAAACCATAGAGACTTTTCTCTATGGTTTTGGGCGATTTTTCTCCTATGAATCATCTGTTAGAACTAGCCTGTAGGATAATCGCTATTCTGTCCGGCATCAGCAACACTATTAACGAAATAAAAATAAAGGGCTAAAAGTTGAGAGGAATCTTCTTTGTATCTTCGGAGATAGAAGATGGAGCTAGAAGATGTCATGAGCGGGGAAATCATTCTTCTACCACTTCCAGTGTAGAAAATAAGTTGATTACACAAACGATACCTATCGTTAATACATAAATTTACATATCTGGTTAAAAATGGAAGAAAGAATCATCCCGACCCATAAGGGTCCCATGATGGTGGCTCATGGGTCATTATGGTGCTCTTGGCCTTTCTCCATAGCATTAAATAATAAACGAAATATAAATAAGTAAGATATACATAGATTTATGTAATTCAGCATAAAAGTCTACATCTACATGTTGTTTACGGTTGAAATCCACCATAACAGATAATTTTATAGTCTCTCATTGCCTCACTTATCTCGTAATATAACAAAGGAAATTAGAGTTTGAAGAAGGTTGATGATGATACCTTCATTGAGAGAGAAGATGTGAGGTGACTTTATGCATAGTGACTCTCCTAAATCTAAGGAGATTCCCTTCCTTCATAGAGGTAGGTTTCTCTCATTTCTTAGAGTAATTGAGTCATACTTGTCTTATGAAGCCTTTTTCTTTTAAGTGTCTAAGTTAATTTGTCTAATATAGATTTACGTAATTTGACATAAAAGCCTATGTCTAGTGATCGTTTGGGAATGAAATCCATTATGATAAATGATTTTATAGTCTCTTATTATCTCACTTATCTCTCAATACAAGAGAGGAAATTAGAGTTTGAGTGAGGTTGATGATGATACCTTCATTGAGAGAAAAGATATGAGGGGACTTCATGCATAGTGCCTCTCATAAATCGGAGGAGATTCCCTCCATTCATGGAGGTTTCTTTCATTTATTGGAGTAATTGAGTCTTATTTGTCTTAATCATTTCCTTTTATGTGCCTAAGTTAATTTACCTTACGAAACCCTTTCTTTTAGGTGAGAGATTCGTAACGGGCTGGACCCAACTCATTTTATCCCCCAACAATATCATTATCCATAAATCAAATGGCATAACGGGCTCTCCGTTGATAGACTCCCAACGGGCTGGACCCTATTATCATTTGTTAATAAAAGGATGATGGTTAGGATAAGCAATAATATTAATTTTTGTGATATATTTTCTTTGAAATAATGATATATTCTCTTTGAAATATGAGTCCAAACAGTACTGGAGATCTAAGACTTTCAAATTGCTTTTGAGACTTGTTAATCAAATGTGATTTTTATAGCTTTAATTTACTTTCTATTTTCTCACGAGTAGATATTGATAAGCACCGTTGCACTATTTTTTGCAAATTCTGTCATAAACTATTAATATTGGAATTTCATACCCGTAATTCCTAAATAATAAATGTTTCAACAGTTATTTTCCCCAAATGTTTTGCCATTCTGACTAAAAGATGACTTTATCAAGTACTATAGATACAATGTCCTTCATTGTCACCGGACCTGGAGATGCCTATTCTGATTACTGATTCTTGGAAGTTGGTTGCTGATCTTAACATCTATTACGTAGTTTGCAGTTGCGTTATTGCTCTCTAACCGAGATGGCTACTCTGAGTTTATATCACCGGACTACTCTGAAGTTTGGTTGCTTAGGGTTGCTCTCCAAAGCAGAAAGTTTTATACATTTTCAGGCTGTTTTCCGTGAAAACAGTAGGCCGAGGGAATTAATCCCAAATTCAAAACGACATCATTTTGTAACAATAAAATGATTTTTGTTTAAAAATAAAACTGAAAACGGATACTTGAGTTAATATCTAGTATCTGTAATTGTATTGGGATGGGTAAAATATTATTCTATTAGCTCGGATCTAATTTGAGTGGATAACTGACTGAATTCATCCAGATTATCGGGTTTTAGGCTGGATCGAAAAATATAATAATAATAATCCTGGCTTCATACACACCCGTTAAAAATTTGGTTAGCTCGATCCTAGTTATCTTAAACGTCAAAACAATTATATCCTATGCGCGCAATTTGTCAATCCACTTGTTTGATTTCGACAATCCGTCTATTATGACGGTCCCCTTCTTGATTTTGAAAAATGGACTTTGACTATTCGTTTATTCCTTATATAGTCGATTGTTATAAGATTTTTATTTGGTACGTCTCACTCCCCTTTCTTATATCTTTAAATTAGGTTCACACATGGTTAGTTGAAAACCAAAAGCAGGGTAAAGGAACAGCTGGAATTGCATCCTTTGAAAAGAAAATTAAATTAAATTAAATAATCTCAATTTATTAAAAACAATTTGTTGATCGGTATTTATTTGTTCTTCAAATAAGTACCTATCAATTATCATTAAGTATTGATCGAACTACTAAAGTATGAACACGCATGTGGTGTAATTTTATCTTATGAAAAAAGATAGGGATCCCGCTTGGGGATACCGTTGTCTAGTCTCATTCTTTTTTTATTTTTAAAGTTTTTTAATTAATAATTAAGAAAACGTTGTTTAATAATATTGTAAATTTTTTTCTTTTATAAAAAATATTTTAAAGTGTTCAAAAAAAAAAAAATACACTAGTGGGACTGGGCAACGGGATCGCTAGCATAATGCCCCTATCTAACTGTAGAAAGTCATATAAATTAAAATTAAATATTTATATTAATAATTTAAATCTATGGCATATTACAATAGGATTGGAGTACCACGTTGGAGTACTTAATATTTTTTTAAAAAAAATTAGGGTAAAAAACTAATAAGATTTCAAACTTGATTCTTGAAAGAAAATTTTACTGTTTATCTTTGATCTTGTTAATTAATGTTATCATCAGTTGATGTGATCTATTTTAAATAATTTTATAGATCAATAGCATAGGTGAAAAATTACTTTGAATATGGCAAGTCAGCTATTTTGATCGAATATGATAAAACTAGAAGAAAAATATTCATAATTATATAAGGAAATTTGAGACAAAGATAAGACTTACAGAACTTAGAATTTGAAATTTTTGCAAAAGAAAGAAAGAAAAAATTATATATATAAATATAAGAGTCAAATTTGCCGACTGGAGTTGACAGGCCATAGAAAATGGAAAATTGTGTCAACTTCCAATTTCTGTCTGTAGTGCAATCCACTTCATATTTCTTATTTAAGTAAGATATAATATCATGGCCTGATGGGACAGTCGATTGATTACTTTTGAAAAATAAAAAAAATAGCATTCTCACGCAATCACCGCCCTACTATCTGCACTAATACTACAAAAATAACCAATCGCGTTGTTCTTTTTCGTTGAATTTCAGATCAAGTCTAGATCCCACTGCTAATATTTTAAAGATTTTTTTTATGAGCTCTTCTATATGCAAGCACACCGCGGACCAAAATGCGGACCATTGATAACGTGACAAGTTAAAAAAAAAAAACTTCATCTTCTCGTACGAACGTGGCTTTAAGCTTATCTTCTCCTCCCTAAGAAATCCTAAATCGTAAGATTTCGTGTCCATCTTCGCCATTTTCTCCATCTCTGCAGATTTTTTGTGAAATTTATTAGATTGGTGATTGTCCAAAAATCCCTAAATCTCTGTTTAGGTTAGTCATCTCCTTACAAAGTAATCGATGCTTAAACTTTCATGAATGGATGAATGGAAAAGCAAAACCAGATCCCACAATATCATATTCTACATCATGAAAAATACTGCTTGATAATTTGAAATATAAAATAAAATAAATCGGCAAAACTCTCAGTCTTAGGAGCACCGAGAATATATATGCACCAAAAAGAGGATAGAAGTGGAGATAACAACAAAAAAAAAAAACTGGGGGGCCTTCGCGGGTTGCAGGAGGGACTATCTAAACCCATCTAAAAAATACATCTTAGAAACCCATTTCAGAAATACTAGGTTAGGGTTCAGAAACCCATCTTAGATGGATGAGGGAGGACGAAATGGACAAGGGATATTGGTGAGAGTGAGATGTACGAGAGAAATGGGGGAGAGAAGATGGGGGCGAGTGAGAACCAACAAGGGAGGAGGAGAGTGGCTGATGATCCGCTTGAAACGCACCGTTTCATTTTACTTTTCAGTATTAGTGCACAATTTAGTGCGCTAACAGCCTGTAACAAGAGTTTTCCTTTTTTTATTATTTAAATTGGTTTGGACAAAAGAATTTGGGTTTCGTAGGTATTTTGCCAAGAACCAGATCTAGAGTACTGAAAGGGAGACATAAATATATACAAAATAATCGCTCAATAGAGATATCAATTCGTATCGTGTGTTTCAAATTCATGCCAAATTATCAAGTTCGGATCATAAAGTTGTCAACTTTAACTCGATTCGAATAAATAAATATGGAAATTGGTTCAGATTGTTTGCATTCATGTTAATGGGTCAACCTTCTTTCTATCCCTCTCCATAATTGTGAACTTATTTTCTAATAGATCCTATTTCAATCATATTATTATCATATGATTTTTATTAAAGAATAATCTCTCATTTACTTAGTCAATCATTTACACATATCAAGAACATTGATAACATCCTGTTAAGGATGTGTTACATACCATCAATTTTATGGATACCTGCGATGTAATAAGAGGGCGGCACGGGATGTTTAGTAAAATTTCAATGCCAAAATTAGAAAAGTAATTTCAAGTAAAGTGTATGAATGAATGTAAATGTGTTACTATTAGGTGCTATTTATAAATGTGTGGCGTGGTAAAGATGACCAATCTTCAGAACATATATTGAAGACTCTCTATATTAATTAGAGTGATATCCTTCCTAATAAGTCTGGGGCGTTATCTATCATCTTCAATGTGTATTCATAAGACTCATCCTTGGAATTACACTCAACTATTGGACTTTCATTATAATGGGCTCGTGGATATCAAATATCCTTTCCAGTTACCTTGCTAATTTTTTTCGTAACAACACATGGAAAATTAAACATCTCATGTCTCCTTCTCTATCCCGCTGGCTTTGGACACATGGCGACCATAGGATCTACCTTGCTGGCTTTGTGCTAATTAAGGTATGGCCTTGTGCAAACAGTGAATTCCTTGCATGCCCCAGACCATAACTGTTCCTGCGCTTTCACTCTTTGTTTTCAAGAATGATAGCCGATGACGCACAAGTAATTGCTCAGCTTCCCAAGAATATCTCAGAATCCCTCGTCACTGCCTTCTTTCAGTTGCATTTTCCCTTTTCTTGGCTCATTTTCTTTTTTGAAAATTTTTCTCTCTCACTTTTCCGTTCCCTGCATCCCCCTTTTCGAAAACTCACAATCCTTCTGAAAACTCTCAATCCTCCATCTCTTCAAACTAGGGGTATAATCGGTCTGATTTTGGACAAAATTTAAGACCGAACTGGTATGTACCAGTTTTGTATTTTTTAAAACTGATTATACACTAGTTACCTTCCTAAACTGGTATTTCGATTTTACCTACATAGCCAAATAATATCTTATATGTGGTAGGATTTTCTGATATTAGTGATTGCAGAGTTTGTAAATCAAATTTTGAACAACTTGTACAACAAAAATCCATGCGTATGGGCCTTAGAAGAGGGGAGGATGTGATTTTACTAAATTGATTTACAAGAAATCTCGAATTAGACCATTTGTATTTACTTCAACACAAGAAATCTCAAATGGGTTTTTACTATATGATATTTATTATCAAATAATCATTAACAAAAACATCAAAAGGACTTCACACAAATATAACCCAAAAAAAAACAAAAAACAAAATTAAAAACACATGCTAGCAAAGAAGATGCTCCTACTTATAGAAGTTACCTGTTCCTCACAAAAAATAAAAAATAAAAAAAAATCCTGCAATACCCCAATGTAACCCTTGAGATTAAATGGATTTCTAATAAATAAAAACATTAAAACTCTTAACACATTTCAATTATTTGTTTTTCTAAAGTTGAAATAGATGAACATTTTTAACATTTTATGTTTTCAGAAGTTAAAAAAAGAACCTAATATACCAGAAATTGGACCTTGCATGCAGGGAAGAGGATGCGGCCTGAACCAGTATACCATAAATAGACAGAGATGAGTGACAAGCATCTGAGAGTGAGGGGCTACGTGAGAGAAATTGAGAAAGATGAGCGATAATCTCAGGAGCTGGAAGGGGAGGTGGTAGAAATTGAGAATTTGGGAGAGGAGAGGAGAGGCAACACTTTTGCCCTGTTAAATCCAAGATTTCAAGTTTTGTATAATTATATATCTACAGATGAATTTTGATAATAACAAATTAATTCAAAGAATAAAGGAGTCTCAAACTCAAGTTGTCTACACAATGGAGTCAAGCACATTAAGAAACCAAGCATGAACAAGAAGGAAATAAGTTCACATTAAAGTCATATAGTAATGTTGTAAATCTCTTAAAAATTTAAAATTAGGATTAAGGCTCAAAATTAATATTTTATCATAAAATATTAAAATATCTTTTCCACATGTGCATGAATATTTTGAAAATTTTGAAACATGATTGATTGTCATTTTTCACATGTGCATGATATGATTAAAGGTTTGAATTTTAAAAATATTAAAGATGATTAATCATATTTCACATGTGCATGCTTTATTTGAATATTTTCAAAAGTAATTGATGCTCTTTTTGATTTATGCAAAAAATAGATGATTTTGTTTAAAAATTTTGAAGATCGTTGATTGTCATCTTTCACATGTGTATACTTTATTTGAATATTTTCAAAAGTGATTGATGCTCTTTTTGACTTATGCAAAATGTAGATGATTTTGTTTGAAAAATTTTGACAAGTAAAGTGTACTCCTTTTGTTATATGCAAAAAGTAAAAAAATTAGATTTGAAATTTTTGAAAAGTGAATGATGTTGTTTTTGACATGTGAATCTTTTTAAATTTGAATATGAAGTCTCATATGCCTATAAATAGATCATTTGAGAGCTTCACATTTACAACACCAAGAGTATACAACATTCATTCAAAGATTTCATTATCTCTTTTTTAAGCATTGAGCCTTAAACCTTATTCATTTTAAGAGAGATATAGTTTACGCTGTATTGTTTTTATTTTACTCATTGATGAGTGTTTTCTGATAACCTACCCACTATCAACTCTTGTATTAATAAAATGTTGTATATAACTCTTGTGTGTGTAGAAAGTGTTTTTACATAGGGAATAGTTGAATCACCAAGTGTAAGGTGATTGCAAGTGTAGAGGGTGCTCTATATGGATCTTTTGTAGAGGTGTTGTTCAAAGGTGTAATACCTTTCTTTCTCCACCTGAAGGAGGTTGAATAGTAAATTTAAGGATCCTCAATGGGTAGCTTAAGGTGAAAACGTAGGCAGTGGAGCTGAACCTTGTTAACATACTGAATTTGTTTCTCTCTTACCTTTACTCTTAATATTTATTACTGCTTTATATTTTATTTATATTTTATATTGTGTACTTGATTTATAATTATTAATTTTTCAAATATAACCCAATTCACCCCTCTTATGTTAGTAATCTGGGCAACACTAAAAGTAAAAGTCTGTAAACGCGCTAAAAGTCTTAAACGAGGCCATTTTTTGACTATATATAAGGCCATTTTTTGACTATATATATTATAATATAGTGATTATAAAAATTACATGTTTTTAGTTTTATACTAAAAGTAAGTGCACTAAAACGGGACCATTTTTTGAGTATATTTAATATATATTATAATATAGTGATTATAATAACCATATAGTAGTATTTGTTAATTGTTATAATGTGTTTTGTTTATTATAACTATATTATTAATAGACTACAATGATAGTATTGGTATAGTAATTTAGCATTAGTGTTACTATATCATTATTTTATATGTGATTATTTAGTGTAGTGATTTATATACTAATTTATATATAGACTTAAAGTATAATACTAATAGTAATATAATATTAGACTATTAATATTTAGTATTAGGTCATAAAATGTAAATTGTATTAATATAAATTATATACTAATATATATATATTTTTTTCAAAAAGCCGGTACGTTAGCCACCCTCATATCAACCATGTCTCACTTATAACGAAGGAAAATGATGGTTATATACAAAGTTACTGGGAGATTAACAAATAAGGAACTCCAAGACCTCCCAAAAGCCAAACCAAATAAAAACCAAAAACTAGAATAAACAAGCTAAACAAGCTTACTGAAAGCTAAACAGGCCTAAATAATAATAATAATAATAAAAACCTCTAAACAGGCCTAAATCTACGGAATATTTCCTGTTACCATGTTTGAGATTCTCTTATAATCATTCCAAGATTAGGGCAATTCATTTACAATTATTCCCACCAAGAGATTTGGCAATTTAAATTCCTTTTTTTTTTCTTTTTTCTTTTAGGATTATCAGTGATAAGTAATAATTCATATGCTTAGATTAAAATTGGCTTACCGTTAGTCATCTTAAAATCCATTAAATTTAAAATAATGGGTATTTTGAAACCTACTTCCTCAATTTTATATTTTGTTTCCAAGTTCTTCCATAAATATTTTGTCAAAAAGGAGAGAACCGACAGACATCATATATGGAATTGGACAATGCGTTGAGGACGTGGCCTTTGCATAGAAAATAGTCCTCTTTCCGCTTCCTATGATGCTCTTTCTTTTGGTGTTGGATCGAGTTCAAAACACCTGATTTTATTGAGAATTTTGGGGATAGAGAGATATTATTCATCAAATATCTGGTTATGAGATAATGACTTGAAAATTCATCTGTTTGTTGATCATGAGATAATGACTTGAAAATTCATCATAAATTCATAATTGTCATTACTAAGCCCACTTATTGTTGATCATAACATATATCTGGTTTTAAATTTTGAATTTCAAGAGTCTGTTAATTATGATGCAATCTAAAGACTAGTTTTTTTATTACCTAATAGATATAGAAAACATTTAATACTTACCATGATTTTACAACCTGCCCCCATGTTTCCTAGTGGATTGGTTTCCCGCCATGCACGTTGCTCGGGACGAACAATATTGCTCGCCATGACGACTCTTTTTGCTTGGTTCGAGCTCAAGTTCTAGCCCGAGATTCTAAATTTGTAAATTGTTAGTCTAATATTCATCATGTAAAATGTAGACAAGAATCTCACACGAGCAATTATGCCACCCTGCGAAACGAGCAAGCTTAGCACTTAAGCCCCATTTAGCCCCAATTCGAACTTAGACTTAACTGAGATAAATTTAGTTAAGCCTAATTTTAACCTGAGTCTAACATCCAAATACCTAACTTTTAAGTTATTAAACTTATCTCAACTCAAAACCTTTCTACACGTAAGACCCACAACATTTTTCTACCCAACACCTCTCTATACACAAGACCTACAATCTTTTTTAACTTCACATAAACACATATCTAAACTCATATTAATATCCAAATATATCTAAATTCATTTTAGATGGGCCCCACAAAACTTAGTCCACCATCTCAACTCATTACTTTTTATAAAGAACCTAACTAATATCAGCTCAGTTTAACATCTAAATGGGACCTTAGGCTTGGTTTGGATAGCAAAGTCGTCCCATCTCATCTCTTCTCATCGTATTCATATAATATCAATATTCAAACATCACAAATATAAACACTTTTCAATTTCAAATTTTTAACTTTTTCATCTAATCATTACCTAATCATTCAACTTTTCCAAACTTCTAAATAAAATACAAAAACAATTTAAAATTTTCAAATTATTAAACAAAAATTATATTCTAATAATATTTTAATTTTATGATATTTTTATTCAACATTTTATCTCTTATTTCCCAAAATCTCATAAAAACATATTAACTTAAATATTTTATTACTATTCACAAACTATTTCATTACTGTTCATGGATCATATTTCTTGGTGACCCTACCATTATCGTAATGATAAAAGGGAAGGTGAAGTAACATTATTCAATTTGAATATCAGAGTCATAGCCCGTTTGGAACTTGGACTGAAATGAGATTTTAGTTCAGTTTAATTTTTAGTTGAATCTAATATCCAAGCATCAAACTCTCAAATCACTAAACTAATCTCAACTCAAAATCTTTTTAAATGTAGGGTTCACAATCTTTTTCAGCTTAATACATCTTTACACTTGGGACCCATAATCTTTTTTAACTCAACACATCTTTACATATGAGATCCACAATTTTTTTTAACTTTTTATAAATACATCTAAATTCATGTTAACATCTAAAAACATCTAAACTCTTATTAGGTAAATCTCACAAAACTCACTTTACTACCTCAACTTATTACTATTTATAAAAAAAATTAATTCATTTTTTGTCGTTTCAGAATCCAAACCAGCCCATTCGGCATCCGGTGTTTTATAAACGCGGGTGGGCGAAATGAAATTTGCCTGGTCGCCTGTTGACATTCGGTGGGTATTCGCTCGTTATCCCCCCGAGGGTAGATTCTGGTGGCGAGTCGAGAATAGGATCCTGACGTCCAACCTTGAATATATCAATGTAGGTTCTACTATAGTCTATATATTCCTCTTGGAATTTATTTTTTATATTTTTTCAGATAAATTTTAATATTATAAGATTGATTTCGTCTAATGTCTATCTATCTCTTTCTTAAAACAATTGAATAACTTTATACGTGGATCGCACTTATTTTTTAATTATAGTAATTGACCGTCACCAAAAAGGAAAAAAAAAAAAAAAAATCTTGAAATTCAACAAAATTTTAACGTTCTTATCTTTGTCAACGGCCATCGCTGGACTCTTCATTACCAAACTTGGATGGAAAAACCGTTGGAGGGAAAATGCCCGCTCACAAGTTACGTAATCGGGAGCCCTCCAATACATCCTTACAAAGTACCCTACACATAAACTTGTTGGACGTTTAACGCCGAGGCAACTGTCTAAAAAATCGGCGTGGAGTGCGATATTTCCAATTCTGATCCTCGATTTTTCCACTTGATGATACGTCCTCATTAAGTGCATTCATACCTTTCCATACATGAAGCAGTGCCATTTGGAATCCTTACGTTGAACCCATTTCCTGACTAAAGCTTAGGTTTCTGTAGATTGTATTGATGCCCGAACTGAAGTTGACTGATTCGAGTGAGTTTTTACTCTGTCACTAATTCACCATTTTGCTGTATGCTTTCATG
Source organism: Carya cathayensis (assembly GCA_011037825.1). Classification (NCBI taxonomy): domain Eukaryota; kingdom Viridiplantae; phylum Streptophyta; class Magnoliopsida; order Fagales; family Juglandaceae; genus Carya; species Carya cathayensis. The sequence continues at coordinate 573,734 of QGSO01000273.1, forward strand.
TTGAATTATTGTACTCTGAAGGATTTTGTATTTGGATTATTGTTTGGTTCGTCCTAAATCTTCTTTCAGATTGTGTATTTGGGTTATTAATTTGTTTGGTTCGTCCTAAATCTTTCTGATTTGAGGATTTGGATGGTTGAAATTTAGGATGGGCGGATATGAGAGTTTCTTTATGTTTGAGTTTGGTTAAATCACTTCGTGTACTCTTTGTCGATGTTGGATCGGAGATGGATTTCTTGTTTTGAAGTTTCGGAATTTCATTTGGGGTTGTCGATTTATGTTGTTGTTGTTGTTGTTTTTTTTTTTTTTTTTTTCCTTTTTGCATAAGCTCTTCTTTTCTTATCCTTAATTTTTCGAAATTTGTGATTTGTTTTGATTTTAGCGGCGTGCTCCATTTGTGAGTACATCTCACCCAAACTTTGGTTTTTTTAATGGCCCAGTAGCGCGAATCTTCAGCAAGACTCATGACACTGAGTTGATGGTTTTTTATTCTTTTTATTTTTATTTTTATTTTTATTTTTTATTGAAGATAGAGATTAACCAAAGGCTGAGTATTCGCGGTGGTGAGCAAAGCTGATAAAGGATTTGCCTACAGATGTTGCCTTATATGGTGTGTAGACATTAAAAAATTATAAGATAAATGATATTTGTAGTATAGAGTCTACCAGCGCCGCTCATTTCTTTTGAAAAAAAAAGAGTAAATTTGGGATCCAAATAAAAAATAATAATTAATTTCTTGGATCGGTTTGTGCATCTTGCAGAGAATATCTCTAAAACGACCTCATCTGTTTAATATATTCTACTGGCTGCGTTACTCTCTCTTGATTGTGCTGATTTAGATATTATCTCAATTTAATTTCATCATATTTGATTGAATTTGGACTTATACATCGTTTGGGGTCATGCCTCTAATTGGCTTGCCTATTATGTTTGTAGTATTTTTAAGGATAATCAAGCTTCGACTCCTTGCCATCTCAAGCTATACCTGCAACCCCTGCATTTTTTGTATCTATCTCAGTAAACTGAAGCATCTTTAGACGCACAGAACTACTAGGGATGGTGATCATGGTCATAATTGTTGCATCTAATAAATTAAGAGCCTCTTTTTCTCATTAGTGACCTTGGTGAAATCAGTTGCCTAGTATTTAAGACATGCATTTAATACTTTGATTTGAAGTCTTCAAGGTGGAGCACAATGCTTAGTTTGAGACAAATTATAGCATTCTTAGTTATATATCTAGACATAGGATGCTGGGCGATTATTGCAAATTTAGTTGAATATTAATCTTTCTTACATAATTGACAGCTATTTAAATGGATTATCCTAATTGGTTCAGTGATCCCAAAAGCAGTTTCTTTCAGGATTCATAGATGATTATACATGAACATTCGGATGCCATTCAGTGGGGTCTTGAGCTTTTTGATGGTGATCCCATCGAATCTGGATATTATGGTGATATGATACATCATGGTGCTGATGAAGTTTATAATGGAATCGATCAAGAGCACTATGATACTGATTGTAGTCGTTTGGAGAACGATGAGGTTATTGCGCGTACACTTCAAGAAGAGTTTTTGAAGCTTGCAGTTTCAGAAGCATCTGGATACTCACGTGCAGGAGAAGAGAACTATCAAGCATCAAATCTTGGACATGATTGGCACAGTCCATCAGTGAACTACTGTTCAGGTATTGGGTTAGAGGAATGCTACACAACCTCCCAACACTCCACACTCCACTTTTTTTTAATTTTTTAATATTTTTTTAATATTTTTTTTTGAATTTATTCTTTTTAAATTAATTTAATTCTTTTATTCATTATTTATATATTAAATATTTGATAAAAGATAAAATAATAAAAATTAAAAAAAAATATGGAGTGTGGAGTGTGTATGAATAGTAGGAGGTTGTGAAGATTTTTTCATTGGGTTAAGCTGCTTTATGGATTTGCTTGGCAGTCATCAGCTTTCATATATTAATTATCCTGATAACCTTGTTACAATGTGCAGACCATAATTACGGCCATGAAGAAGCTGATGATACAGAGCCTTCAACTTCTCATCCTAGCCAGAGTGATGCAAAAGGGTATTCTTATTCTTCGAATCTAACTAATGAGTTTGCACTTGATGGTGACGTAGGCAGGAGACTGGATCAAATGATCCCCATCCCTGTAAGTTTACCCAACATTACATGCTATCAATTTGTAGTCATTAAAGAAATATAATGAAGATATTTCATATCTCTATTTTTTATTCTTTTTTTTTTTCACTTATTGAGCATTGTTGATTTTTGGTCAATTTAATAGGTCTCCATGATTATTCTTATACGAGCTTGCTGTGATAGTTTAAGCTCAAGATACTCCAATATTTCTTATTTTTAACCATTTCATGTATCAATTGGTTAATAATAACTTTGTTAATTTGTACTTTCTTTTATAAGTAAAATAAATTTTATTAGAAAAAGTAAATAGGTGTAGACAAGTACATAGGAGGTATACAAAAGAGAACACATAGTTACAAGTTATGGGCTAGAATAGATGAAAGAAAATCATGAAAACTAATCTCAACAACAGAAGCCTATAGGAACAAAATATGCTAAAAGAAACATTTAAGATCATCCAAAGAGCGTTGCCGGTCTTCAAAGCTCCAGTCATCCTTTTTGAGCCAAATGCACCAGATGAGACATAAGGAGATCATTTTACATGCTGTAGCAATGGGGGTTACCCGGAAGGCTCCTCCAACAAGTAAGAAGATCCACCACCCTCCCAGGCATCACCCATGCAAGTTTGATCCCACTCAAAATCTTATCCCATAATGCCTTAGCCACTTCACAATGAAGAAGTAAATGATCTACAAATTCACCACATTTTTCACACATACACCACACTTTCTTAGATTGTCAATGGTTATAACTTTTCCAAGGGAAGCGGTCCAACCAAAGAAAGCAACGTTGAAAGGCGCCTAACTCTTCCAAATGTGCTTCTAAGAAAATGTAATGTGATTCTGAATTGCCAAATCTTATACATGGATCAAACAGTAAACTTCTTGTTCCCAGAATGAATTCAGAGCATCCTGTTAACCTCAACACTAACAATGCTCGAGTGTACAGCAAGCCAAAAAATTCACAGATAGTGACAATTTTCCAATTATGGGCAGCTCGAAGAGAACAAATATTTCACTAAAAAGAACCACTAGAATTGTCAAAAAGATCTGTCACCAAGCCTCTTGATCATATGCAATCCAAAAAAGGGCATGAAACAAAATCTTGAGAGCCTTATGGCCACACCAAGGATCATGCCAAATTCTGACTCTGGAGCCTTCACCAATCATAAATCTAAAATGCCTAACAAAGCCCCCAACCGTTCCTAATATTTTTCCTTAACCCCACTCCATGTGCACCTCTCATTTCATTAGAACACCAACCCCCCAAGCACTCTCATATTTGGAATCTATAATAGCCCTCCACAGTGATTCCCCTTCTTGATGGTACCATCATAACCACTTCCCAAGAAGAGCCTTACTAGAAAAGCTTAACTTATAAAGCCTTGATCCTCCTCTAGAAATCAGGCAGCAAGCCTTATCCCAACAAACTAGCTGGAACTCAGCCACCTCCCCAGTTTCACCCGATAGGAAAGCCCAAAATCTTATCTATCTGATAAGCTACACCTGCGGGTAGGGGAAATAAAGATGAAAAGTATGTTGGTAGGTTAGAAAGAGTGCTCTTAATTAATGTGATTCTTCTTCCTTTTGACAAATAGGTCCTATTCCAGCCTACCAACCCATTCTCAATCTTTGCAGTCACACAATCCCATGTAGATCTCACTTTGTAAGGAGCCCCCAGGGGGTTTTCATGGGCACAGAAGATCCCATGCATCCGACATACTCCCCAAGCTTTTAATATTCCGCACTAAAACTAAATGTGTTGGTCTAGAATTAAGGGCTGGAGATCATATATAGTTTCCACTTATCATACTTTAGATAATCTATGTTATTCTGATAGCTTAAATTTTGTTAATTAGATATAGCTACCCTTTACATGTTTTTTCTTGCCTGGTTGGTAAGCAATCTTGTAAGCTTATAATCTAAGAACTACCATATATCTCAACTCCATTGCTTACATGTTGAGCCTAGACATTTAGATGCATCAAGAGGTTTTGCATTCTGTCTGTTATAAAAATTTGTTTTACTCAGCAAAAATTTGATGAGTATTGATATGTACTTTGATTGCAAATTAGGTCTTAAATTATGTTATAGTTTTATGATGGATGTATAAGGTGCCACATTTAACTTTCTTTATGTTTAACAGCATGTTCCGAGAATAAATGGAGAAATTCCTTCAATTGATGAAGTAACTTCAGATCATCAGAGGCTTCTGGACAGGTATTGTCCTACGTGTAGTCTTTTCTTGTTAAATTTATAATCTTTCTTACTATTTCCTCTCTCTCTCTCTCTCTCTCTCAGAGTTCTGCTGTTTATTTGTTTTAGCGTAGAGCTTGATAGTTGATGCTTTGTGCCTTGTATTCAGATTGCAGATGTACGACTTTGTAGAGCACAAGGTTCAAGGAGATGGTAATTGTCAGGTTAGTTTACTTTTAAGCATTCTAACAATTCTCGTAGGGATCTATGAGTTCGTAATTTATATACCATGCTTTGGTTGTAATATTTGTTGGATACTACTTGCTTTTTAATGATTTGTTTTCCCAGTTTCGTGCTTTATCAGATCAATTATATAGCACACCTGACAACCACCAATTTGTAAGGCAACAAGTTGTGAATCAGGTGTGTTTTTATGGAATAGCTACTTTTTCTTGATTCAATTTGAGTTTCTTAGATCTCATATGTATCTTAATGTGTCATTTACTTTTATGGTTTGTTATCATCAGCTTAGGTCTCATCCAGAGATTTATGGGGGATATGTTCCCATGGAATATGCTGATTATTCAGAGAAGATGTCCGAGTACTAATTGAACTTTTAACCCATCTTGCTCTATCATAATTGTTTTTAGACTAAGAATCTGCTTATCTTACAGTTTCATTTTAATTGTACTAGGAGCGGTGAGTGGGGTGATCATGTCACATTGCAAGCAGCTGCAGATTCGGTATGGTTTCTGATGATCATTTTCCTTCTCTTTGAACTGTGTCAGATTTTGATTTCTTTGATAGTCTATGAATGTCCAGAGGTCCCATCATTATTTGGTTTGTTCAAAGTTTATATATAGGTATTTATGTCCTATGCCCTCTGTTTATGGTGATTTTGTTAATTTATTACAAACAGAGTGAAGTTATATTGTAGCTTGAAGTACAACTTTGGTGGTTCGATTGGTTTTTATATTTGTATCCTGGAGCTGAGAAAGTTTTTGCTTGTCACTGAATTGTCTCTGGCTCCATTGTTTTTCTGAACTTATGGCCACTCTTTCACCAACTTCCTCTTCAACCCACTGTTTTTACTTCTGGACTTTACCTTCCAAAGATCACTATTATTGAGTTATTATTCCAAATACGTGCATTTCATCCCTGGCTAATACTTCTGAATTTTTTGTTGCAGTTTGGTGTGAACATTTTTCTTATTACATCGTTTAAGGATACCTGTTGCATAGAAATTCTTTCAAATTTTCAGAAGCCAAATAGAGGTAAAATCCGGGTCTTGCTAGTTTTTGTTATGAGCATAGATTGCTTTTCGTCTTTTGAGCTCACTGTTTTGACAAAGATTTTTCTGTTGATTCTACTTGCAGCAAGTTCTTCAATTCCTGGTTTCCAATTTTATATATTTGTTAAAATCTTTCCCCATTTCCCTCTGCTTCTTTTTTCTTCACATTACAGTTTTTTTGGTAATACTTTTGAACCTTTGCCTAATTTTATGTGTGTGTGATCTACTTACATTTCCTACTCAAGTTGCTTTGTATTTTTAAAACTGGTGCCACTAGTGGTAAATTTACTGGCTGTCCATGTATATCTAATAGGGGAATTATGAAAAGTTAATTGTGGAAATTGTGCCAAACTGTTGTATCATTTATATCAACAATTTTTATTATTTTAGTTTCTTGTTGTCAAGATCGTATCAGTAAAATATAGAAATTTCTGTTTTGTTGGTTTACAATTCCTTTAATTTTTTAGCTTTTGATATGTAATTCAGTTTTGTGGTATTTAAATTTTATAGTATACAGACAATAACCTTTACGCAATGCTTGTGTTGTGCAGTGATTTTCTTGAGTTTTTGGGCTGAGGTGCATTACAACTCAATCTATCCTCAAGAAGGTATTTATGACCATCCTTTTTTATGCTTGTTTCTTATGGGCCGTTCAGAGTCTAGACGTTTGAGACTGATGCACTGAGCTGGCCAGCTTTATTTAACGTGACGAGTATTGAACTTAACAAAAAAATGTGAGAACTGAGAAGTAATTTTGAACTTGTGCTTTTGGGTGAATGCGTCAAAAATGGAGAATTTGCTTTCCTTTTCTATTGATCTCTTTTTGAATTTCGCCAAAACAAAGTTTAAATTTGTTCAAGAAATCTAGGGCATGTTTGCAGGGCGGAACTAGCCCCCAATAAACTTTAAAATACCTCACTTACTTGTTGGAGATAATATCAAACCAAGAATTGATTCCATTATTAATTTATTATCTTTATATATTTGAAGATAATATCAAATCAAGAATTGATTTGATTTCATAATTAGCCAATAGTTTTGAGCTACATCTTTCTTATTATTGAATACAAAACATTGGTCCCTATTTATAAAAAGACTATGAAGAGATGAAATAAAATAAATATCTTTGTTATAGTGAAAATCAAATATCTGAATTTGATAATTATGTAAATTAAATCAGTTGATTTGATAATTATGAAATTAAATTAAGATAATAATCTTATTATCTTCAATATATCAAGATAATAATGGAATCAATTTTTGGTCTGATATTATCTGTTGCACCTATTTTTTGTTATTTAATAAAACCTCACATTCTTTTACGTGTTTTTTTTTTCGCATCTCATAATAGGCAATAAAATTTCTTGGCTACTTTTCAGTACTTTACAAGTTTTTGCACTCTTTTTCTTTGGTACCTACACAAATAGATACATTTTCAAGAAAACAACCTATTTGATAAATTTAAAATCTCTATTTTTCCTATTTGTTTTATACTTTTCCTTTCAAACCTTCCACTAGCTAGTTTATTTTGATGGATTTTGTTAGTAACATCCATGTTACCACGGGATTAACAGTTAGGAGTGAAGGAAACAAATCTCCCGTGGTTATTCCTATCTATATTATAGATGCTTTACAACAACCAATTTTAGATCCAACAAAAAAATTTATTTTTTATTTTCTTAAATTTATCCTTGTGCTTTTATGATGGATTTGTAGAGCACTAAAGGTTTTTTTGTCAACTTGATCGATTTTGAACGAGTACAATATTGATTTTTCACTTCAAGCCTTCGAATAGATCTTTAGTAATGCACATATACTCATATAGAGATAGACTAAAAGAATTTACATGCTTTTATTTTAATGCCATCGACCCTAACAAAAAATTCTTGTTCCGGCCCTGCATGTCTGGTAATGAAAACTTTTACCAATTTGTTAGAATTATTGAAAAATAGTTTTAACTGTATTTTGTACCGTGTTTTGTAAAAATAATAGATAGAATGAAAAGTTGTTTGAATAAAAAAATTTCGAAGATATGTTTGATATTGGATTTTATGAAAAGTTATTACAAAAATAGTTATCAAGTTTTGAATGATTATTTTTTGAGTTTTGCTATTCAGCATCCCTACACACTATATTTATTTTTATTTTCTTAGGTTTTATTCTTTTTAAACTAATTAAAATATTCTACTTATCATCTATACACTATACATTGATAAAAATAAAATAAAATTATCTGTGATGTGTAGTGCCTGGTGTGGAAATGATGAGTAAAACTTTTCTTATCTTTTTTCTATTTGATTTTCTTATATTTTTGCTATTTGGATTTTCAACATATCAATTTCACTTTTTGGGTTTGTAGTCTGACATGGCATGCGAAGTTTTGAAATGTGGCAAAAGAAATTTAAAAATATTTTAAAAAATATAAAGCATAAAAATTATTTTAAAATATAAAAATAATTAAAACCTACCAAATTAAATTTGAAAAAACTGAATTTAAAAAACGAAGAAAAACATTGTAAAAGAAAAATTAAGTTCATAATGTCGAAAAGAAAAGTGGGAAGGAGCAGCTATCCCTAAGCCGACCGAGGGTTGCCTGGATTGCACTGACTCAGGTGCTACCTCGGTTGAACGGTTGATGCACCGCCTTGACCGACCTGGGTCGCCCCTGGGTGTTGAGGCAAATCAAAACTCATGAACTGTGCTTGCCAAAAATGTAATTGATTTGTTTCTAGGCTCTTCTAGTCTTTTCTATAGATGGCCTCAGCCTTCCGTTGGATTATTCACTATGCATGACTGCTTATTTTGATTTGTAATTCAGAGGTGTCCTCGAATGAGTTCAGAAAGAAGAGAAGGTGGTGGATGTTTGGCAACAGGAATTAGGGGCTTTCTGGCTGGCTGGCTGGCATAAGCTATATTTGGAACCCTTTTTTTGGCCGTCTACTCGAAGAGTACTCATATAATTGCAGTAAATTCGTGGGGGGTTTTGAGAGGCTTTTTCCACTTGCCATTGTTTCCAGCTTTCTCCAGATATCTTCAGTTTCCGGATTGATTCTCCTGCATTCCCCAACCAACTGTTTGAGTTGTTGCATGGGAGATTCTATAGCAATATTTCAAATATAGATAAGATCTTATTAAAGTACAATATCAATGGTGGTGGCTCAACATTATTTAGGTTATTTTCGAGTGGTTTGAAATGTACTAGATTTTGGGTCCGAATTTTTTGGACATTCGAACTTGACATTCTCATGTCTAAAGTCACTCAAGGCTTCAACCAAAAATCAAGCCAAGTGCTCAGTCGAACATCGGCTCAACTAGACTTGTTTATTTTTATTTAAAAATTTTTTAATTTTAAAAATAAATAAAATAATAAAATTTTGTTACTCAATATATAATTATATACATACTTATTCTTACAAGCACAATTATGTATAGAGGGACCATTTCGACACCAGGGCCCCGGAACGTATAAGAAGGCCCATAGTACAAGAAAAATCAAGAAGCCCAGAAGATGGGTCCAAGAGCCTATTGGGATAGTCAAGAAGAATTAGAAGAGAAATATGCATGGCGCCACTTTTAACGGAAGGATAGAAACAGCAAGGATTGACACGATTATTCAAAATCATAAGTGGTAATCCGCTCCGATAAATCCTGAACCAGATATGTATAGCAAATGAGCCTATATATATAGGTAATATTTGATAATAAAGATAATTCGAATACAATAACCTTTCAACTAACTTAAGCATCGGAGCGTTTGTAGGGAGAGCCCCCCTTCAGGTATCCAGCGAATTAAGGCCATGACAGTGGAAGATTGGAAGTGAGACACGTCCCTAACATTTGGCGCCGTCTGTGGGATTTGTGACGATTCAACGTGGTTCTCACATGCCAATTGTAACACGTTCAGTAGCAAGTTGGACGATGGACATCTTACCGTTGTCTGTGGAAGCGCGACTAGCAGTAGTAGAGGAAAAATTGAAACAAGCTCTGGAGGCCATGGGAATCTTACAAAAGGAGAACGACGACTTAAGACAGAAGAATGCCAACTCTCACAATGTCGATGTCCCCACTCATAGTGAGCAAGGAGAAGATGAGGCCCATTACAGAGTCGAAAAGCATACTGAATGAATAGAGAAAGAAAGAATGCACGACGAATTGAAGGAGCTGGCGGGAAAGTATGAAGAGATGGCAGGAAAGTATGAAGAGATGGCGAAAAAGATGGGCGGTTCTTCCTTGGTGGAAAGTCTACTACACCAAACAAATCTACCGTACAACGCACGTATTATGGCTGTACCGCTCTCGCCCAAAATTTAAAGTTCCACACATAGACATGTATGATGGGTCCAAGACCCGGTAGATCATCTAGAAAACTTTAAGGCTCATATCGCACTCCACGGTTTCCAAGGAAAAATTGCGTGCCAGGCTTTCCCTCTGACCCTAAAAGGAATAGCTAGGGGATGGTTTGAGACCCTCAAACCAAAGTCAATAGATAGCTTTGAGGAACTGGCAAAGCAATTCTTAACCAAGTTCATGTCGAGTTGGAGACGTCGGCACCCAGCCGCCTACCTATTAACGATCAAGCAAAAGGAGGATGAGAATTTAAAGGCCTACTTGGCCCGTTTCAACAAAGAACGCTTAACAATGAATGACCAAGATGAAAAAATCACTCTGGCCACCCTCTTAGGAGGGATATGGCCTCGCAGTCCTTTCATGGCGGAGTTGGCCCGGAAGACACCTTCCACCCTCAGGGAATTCATGGACAAGGCAGATGATTTTGTTAATGCAGAAGATACTCTACAAGCGTTGGTGGACCCTTGCAGAGACGATGCAAAAATTGAGTGAAGAAACAAGTGGGCTGATAAGAAAGGGAAGCCAAGCAGGCGAGAAAGCACGAGAGAAGGGTGGTCGGATCGTAACCTCAGACTGGTGCACAATAATTTAAGCATACGAGAAGAAGAAAGAGAGAAGGAAAGCCACTGCCTTATCAAAATAGGCGATCGGTATTGTAAGTATCATGAGACGAGCTTGCATTGGACTAAGGACTGGATGACCATGAGAAAGAGAGTCGCTGAGTTACCAGGAACCGGCGAGTTGGAGCGAATGGTGGCAGAGCGGTCAAAGCCCAGAAGGCGTCAGGAGGCTTGGCAGGGAATAAGATGGAGTTTTAGTCCAGAAAGGAGGCGACACTTCAACGACCGTCAAGACAAGGGGGTGAGGTCGTCCCCAAGAGGCAACAGGAACAGGGCGCCCATAGGAGAGATAAAGACTATAGCTGGAGGCTTTGCTGAGGGTGGTATTTCCGCATCCAGCCGAAAGGGGTATACACGAAAAGTAAAATATGAAGAGGTATTCGTGGCAGATAGAGCACCCAAACAACCAAAGCTCAGCAATGAGCGAATGGTGATATCTTTTGAAGAGGCAGACAGGGAAGGAGTCCTGTATCTGCATGACGATATTCTAGTAACAACCCTCGTGATAGCCAATTATACAACCAGGCGGGTGCTGGTAGATAATGAGAGCTCGGCCGATATACTGTTCTGGGAAGCGTTTGTCAAAATGGGGATTGATGTTGGCAAACTGAGGCTCTCCCCTACACCATTAAAAGGTAAATCAGGGGATACTATTCAGCCCGTAGGAGCGATCACGCTTCCAGTAACTGTAGGAACTAGGACATGGACAACAACCACCATGACAGATTTCTTAGTAGTAAAAGCTCCTTCCTCTTACAATGCTATACTGGGAAGACCAACACTTCACCATTTAAGGGCGGTAACATCCACCTACCATCTCAAGATGAAGTTCCCAACAGATGGCGGTGTGGGAGAGGCGAGAGGCGAGTAGGCTCTGGCTCGAGAATGTTATGTGCAAGAATTGAGAAAAGTCAAGACGGAAGTCTGCATGGTGGCAGGACAAGACGGGGCCCTGTCGCCCCTCCCTCCATCTATGGCGGTAACTTAAGAGGGTTACGTAGAAGTCGGGGATGATCAGGGTCAACAACATACAGAAGTCAACGAACCTCTGGAACTTGTGGCATTATACACTGACCGCCCGGGGACAACTACCCGTATCGGGACACAAATCCCGCCAGCAGATAGAGAAGCCCTGATATAGTTGTTGGTAGAACACATGGACATCTTCGCGTGGAGCCATGAAGAGATGCCCAGTATAGACAACAAGGTCATCGAGCACTGCTTGGGCGTAGACCCAACGCACAAGGCAGTACGACAAAAGAGGAGATTGTTCAGCACAAAAAAATATGCCGCCATTAATGAAGAAGTTAAAAGATTGCTTACAGTCGGCTTCATCAGAGAAGCCCACTACCTGGAGTGGTTATCCAATGTTGTCATGGTGAAGAAGGCGAATGGAAAGTGGAGAATGTGCGCAGACTTTACATATCTGAACAAAACTTATCCGAAAGATAGCTTCCCTTTACCGCACATCGACGTCATTATAGATGCTACAACAGGGCATCATATGTTGGGCTTTATGGATGCATATTCAGGATATAACCAGATATGGATGAATGCAGTAGATGAAGAAAAGACATCATTCATAACAGACCGAGGGCTATATTATTACCAAGTTATGCCCTTTGGCCTGAAGAATGCAGGGGTGACCTACCAAAGGCTGGTGAATCGGATGTTCAAGGAACGGATCGGGAGATCCATGGAGGTGTATGTGGATGACCTACTAGTAAAAAGCAAAGAACCCACCCAACACCTCGAGGATTTGCGGACGACGTTTGGAGTCTTACACCATTATAAAATGAGGCTAAACCCAACGAAGTGTGCTTTTGAGGTCCAGTTGGGGAAATTTCTAGGCCTCATCGTGTTTGAGAGAGGAATTGAAGCCTCTCCAGATAAGATAGAAGCCATAGTCAGTATGAAACCGCTAAAAAATCTGAACGAGACTCAATGACTGGTAGGGAGAGTGGTTGCCCTGGGAAGGTTCATAGCCAGGTCAACAGATAAGTGCCTGCCTTTTTTCCAAGTACTGCGGAAGGTACATCCTTGGAATGAGCAGTGCGACGAAGCGTTCGAAAAGTTGAAACAATATCTGACCAATCCGCCCCTTTTAAAGCGACCAAAGAAGGCAGGCGTACTTTATGCATATCTAGAAGTCTCCCCAAGCTCTATATCCGCTGTTCTCATAAAGGAAGAAGGAACCGTCCAACATCCGTTGTACTATGTGAGTAGAGTACTTAGAGGAGCAGAAGTGAGGTATCCTCGAATTGAATTGTTGGCATTCGCCTTAGTAGTGGCGGCTAGGAAACTTCGCCCTTATTTTCAAGCCCACACAGTTAAGGTACTAACAGAGGCTCCATTGGCAAAAATTCTGAGGAAGCCTGATTGCACAAGAAGGCTGATAGGATGGTCAATTGAGTTGAGTGAGTTCGATATAAAATATGAACCAAGGAAAGTAATTAAAGGACAAGCGATGGCGGATTTTGTAACAGAGTTCTCAGACTTTCCCCAGAAGGAAGCAGTAGCACCATTAGGGAAGCCGTGGATGTTATTTATAGATGGATCGTCCTGCCGGGAAGGCGGAGGCCTAAGGATACACCTATTGAGTCCAAACGGCCAAGAGAGGTATTAAATGGCCACGCTAGCGTTCAAAGTAACTAACAACAAAGCTGAATATGAAGCGCTTATAGCAAGATTATCTATGGCCACCAAATAGGGGCAACTGAAGTGTATGCCAGGTCAGATTCACAGGTAGTAGTAAATCAAGTTTTGGGCCTGTATGCTACAAAAGGCGAGAAGTTAAAGAAATACCTAGAACAAGTTTGGGAAATACGCAATCTCTTCTCATATTTCGCGATAACTCAGATACCAAGGATGGATAATGAGGTCGTAGACCAGTTAACACCAGCGGCATCAGGAGGGGAGGAAGTACCCCTACCATGGCAAGTAGAGAGAAGGGTCATTGAGGTCCCAACAATTGGCACAGAGGTAGGAGCCCTAGGATCAAGCATCCCAGATTGGGCGAACGGGATGGTAGAGTACCTGGAGGAAGGAAAATTGCCAGAAGCAAAAGAAGAGGCAAGAAGGATAAAGAAAAGGGCGGCTCGATTCCTACTCATCGAGTGAGTCCTTTATAAAAGAGGCTTCTCCGTCCCATTGCTGCGATGCATCTCCGTACAAGAAGCACGATATGTCCTAGCTGAGATACACGAGAGGATATGTGGGAATCACTATGGAGGAAGAAACTTGGCTAGAAAAGCAGTCTGAGCAGGATATTACTGGCCTAATGCTCTAAGGGACGCACAGGAATTCTCTAGGAAATGTGCGAAGTGCCAAACTTACGCACCCGTACCACATGCCCCTCCGGAAGAGTTAATATCGGTGACAGCACCAGGGCCTTTCGCATAGTGGGGGGAGATTTGGTGGGACCCTTCCCACCTAGAAAAGGTGGTGTTAAGTTTATGATAGTCACCATGGATTATTTCACAAAGTGGACGGAAGCAGAGCCATTAGCAACGATCACAGGCAAGGCTGTGACAAAATTCTTGTGGAAGAATGTTGTATGCAGGTTCGAAATTTCCTAGAGTATTATAACCGACAATGGATGCCAGTTTAACTCGGACCACTACAGGGAATGGTGTGTTGAGTTAAGGATCAAGGCAAAATACTCCTCCCCAGGCCACCCCCAAGCAAATGGCTAAGCTGAGGCGACAAACAAGGCGTTACTCTCAATCCTTAAAAAGAAGGTCATGGAAAAGAAAGGGTATTGGGTGGACGAGCTGCCAGGGGTACTATGGGCTTACAGAACTACAAACTCCTATTGGGAAATCCCCGTTTACACTGACAAACGGATGCGAGGCGGTTACGCTAGTAGAAGTAGGGTTACCAACCTACAGAACGAGTCAATTCTCGGATGCCTAGAATGACAAAAAGATAGAAGAATACCTCGACTTACTCGAAGAAGAAAGAGAGATGGCAGAAGCTCGGATGTTGCAAGAAAAGAAGAAAGCCGAGCAGTACTTCAATAAAAGAGAAAGGCCCAGGACTTTCAAAGTGGGCGACTTGGTCTTGAAGAAGAGCGGGGTGACTACCCAAGGCGAGGGGAAGATGGGACCCCGATGGGAAAGTCCTTATCTAGTAATAGCCAACAACCGGCCTGGATTGTACCAGTTGAAAGATAGCGAGGGCAAGGAACTACCGCACCCCTGGAATGCAGAGCACTTAAAGAAATTTTATCAATAATTTTCATAGTATTTGTTGGTTTAAGCATTCCTTTTCTTTATTGTTGTCCAATGTTTGCATTGTCGCTATTTATGAATAATACTTCATTTTGTTCATTGAGAATTCTGTACAGAGGAAAAAGTACCAAGGGTGAATATAGATTCCATGAAAAAAGGGTGAGAAAGGTCAGGGACCGCTGGAACCTAAACACCAAAGACAAGCCTTAGTAGCTTGTGGTGCTATGAAAAAAGGGTGCGTAGGTCCTTAGACCACGCCGAACCAAAGACAAGCCTTAGCAGCTTGTGGTGCCATGAAAAAAGGGCACGTAGGTCCTCAGACCACGCTGACCCTAAACACCAAAGACAAACCTTAACAACTTGTGGTGCCATGAAGAAAGGGCGCGTAGTTCCTCAAACCACGCCGACTTTAAACACCAAAGACAAGCCTTAGCAGCTGGTGGAGCGATGAAAGGTTAGGGACCGCTTGACCCTAAACACCGAAGACAAGCCTTAACAGCTTGTGGTGCCATAAAAAAAAATGGGGCGCGTAGGTCCTCGAACCACGCCGACCCTAAAAACACAAAAGACTCATGGTGCCATGAAAAGGACAAGAGTTAAAAGGACAAAGGCAAAATCGAAGTCCATTATTACAAAGGCAAATCGAAGTCCATTATTTCGAAGGCAAATCGAAGCCCATTATTACAAAGGCAACTCAAAATCCGTTATTACAAATATACAAAAAAGGGAAACATAAAAAAAAAATTATCCATATACACAAGGGGTGAGAGCGGTTAAGCGGCATTGTCAGGCGGGAACGTTAGAGGCACGTTCATAAAGGCATTAGGCATTTCCTTCTGTCCAAACTCGTCAATCGTCCGACGGGCGATTTCCTCAGGAAAGAACAGCTCCCGCTTGAGAACCCTGAGGTTGGTGGTAGGATCAGCCAAGAGATGGTTCCTCAACCTCAAAATACCACGGCCGTGCCCATAAGCAAAGGCTTCGTCCCTTTTAGCAAGGACGTGGGCCAATTGGGTGCGGAGCCGTGTGACCTCCTCCTGAGTAGCAATTAACTCCCCCACCTTCTTAGCTAGACTCCGCTAGCAGACTCCAAGAGCTGAGTTTACCTCCCGAAGATTCTCCTCAAAAGACCTGTAGCTGTCTTAAGAGTGGGCCAGGTTTATACGAAGAGAGGATAGTGCCTCGTCACGGGCGGCGAGCTCGGATCTCGAGAGAGAGCTCTCCACCCTAAGGGCATCCTAGGCCTCTAAAAGTTGCAGCCTGGTTGAGTCCCTCTCAGAGTGGAGAATGGACAAGGCAAAGGTGTCTTTAGCTTTGGCTGCATCTTCTAGGCGAACAACCTCTCGTAGCTCCAGGAGTTCGGCCTCACACATCTCGAGGTCGCCTTGCAGGGAGTGGGAATAACCCTTAGATTGCTCTAGTAGGAGCTCCAACTCCTCCCTCTCCTCGGCCAAGGCTGCCAACTCGGCTCTGTCAACTCGCCATTGCTTGGAGGCACGTTTGGCTATGTAGCACAATTGACGCCGCTCTTTAACCTCCTCCTCAAGACGAAAGCGGTCAGCTACTATCCACGCAGCCAAATCATTGATGCCCTGCAAGAAGAAACACAAGCAATCAATATAAAGAAAGGCAAAGATATGAAAGGAGTATATGCAAAAGGGATAAAAAGCACAATACCTTAGAAAACCAACTCCTCAAGCGGTTGGCCATCTGGGCAGTAGCCTTAACCTGGGAGTTAACGGCCATTGAGGAATCACCACCGCTTGCATCCCCCCTCACCACCTCGCCAAGGTCTCAAAGGGCTTCTCCCTCAAGCCTCATAGACGAGGCCATCGTCCTCCCCGACAAATCTCCCAAAATGCACAGGGGGGAGAGTAGGCGAGGAGGAGGCCAGGTTAGCCTCACGAAGATGGGTGTCTTTCTTCAAGAAATCTGCCCACTTCTCCTCAAGAAAGGAGTCAGTATCCCTGCCAAAAGAGGAGGCGTGGAGAGGAGGAAGAGAGAGTCTAGGCCCACTGCCAATTGTCGAAGGGGTCTTTCCTCCTGAGACGGTATCTGGTAAGCTCTCGGGGGAGGTTTGGCATGAACCAATCTCGCCGCCTGTTTCAGCTGGGCATGGAGGAATGCTCCTTGTTGCACCTTCTGCCCCATCCAAAAGCGAGGTGCCCAGTGTCTCCATGCAGCCAGTCATAGGCAGAACAGTGGCCGCTTCAACATGAGCAGAGGTGGAAGAAGGGAGCGAGCAAGCTCCCGCCACAGTGATGGAATCAAGGTTAAGGGCCGCAACCACCTTTGCTCCCAGCTCGAACTGACTCACCCGCCCCTCCAGTACGAGAAACTCAAAGGCAGGGGCGGGAGCCGTGACAAGCTCTTGGATCCTAGGCATGACCTGGAGAGAGGTGGCCAGATAAAAAAGGGCTAGGTCAGCTAGACCCTCTACGTTCCTCAGGCTATGAGAACGGGGCGGCGACGGGGAGGGAAAAGGCGAGGAGGCCATAATGGTCTCAGGCGGGGTAGAACCCTGGCTGTGGCTCTCCCTCGAAGATACGACAAGGACATCCAGTTTCGGGGACAGAGGCTCAATGGCGGCCAACTGCGTATACGCCTGAGGAGGGGTGTTTTCCTACGACACCAAGGCCTGGACGTCCCCTGAGGATGCCAGGGTCTCCTGTTTGAGAGAAGGAGGCAGAGAGGGATCTCCAGAGCGAGCTTTCTTTAGGTGACCGCCAGCCTCCTTCTTTTTCTTGCTTTTATTTTCTTTCTTTTTGGCGGCCTCTTCTACCTCCCCCTCGTTCTTTCTCTTGCTTTTTTTCTCCCTCTCCTCCCCCTCTTCCGAGCGAATCTTCCTTTTAGAAGGCTCAGACTTTGAAGTTTTCTTAGTAGGTTTCGCCATGGGGGGAGGAACGGTGGCTAAGATCATAAAGTCGCGCCCTTGAAAATAAGACCAGTTGGGAGACTTCAAGAATCGATCAATATGTGCATCGGTCAGCAAGACGTCAATCCAAAGCTCATCAGGGTTAGCTTTAGCCCAAGAACAAACTGTCTCGATTCGAGCCAGTTCACGACTCGACAGAGGCTCCATTTTGAGCCACAACTTCTTTTCTTCGGGAAGAGGATGCCAGATTGACTTGATTGGAAAGTCATGGAAAACATATTTCGTGCTAGGGTATTCCCAACCTTGACCGGAGATATAGAAGAGGTTGGTGGTCCACGCCTTAGCATTGGAGTGGCGAGTCTCAAACTGGGCCAATGCTTGCCCATTGTCTTTCTTGCGGAAGCTAAGGACATTGCCCTTGGTAGCTTCCCTCAAGGAATAGAATGCCAAAAATTCCCGACCAGTCAGGTCAGGATAAGGATCCCCGAGGGGCTCCAGAACCATATGAAAAACAATATAGGCGCAGAGGTACACCCTCAATGCGAAACAATGTAGTTGGTTGGGAGCTATGTTGAGGAGATCCAAAATGTCACGGAGAGGGTGACAGGATAGGAGCCAAAAACCCATTTCATAGAAGGGAAATAGAAATAGCCACTTTAGTGGCAAAACCCTTATCGTCTCAACACCAGGAGTCAATAACTCCCAAAATAACGATTTCGGGAATATGAAAGTCCTCCCGAATCTTGGCAAAATGTTTCTCACGGATGACTGAGTGCCATCGATATTTAGCAAAAACTGTACCCTCAGGGATCTCGAAGGGGCTTTCAGAAATCTTGCCTTCACTGTAAGGAGCCATTGAAGTCGTGGGAAGAAGGTAGCAAGAAGGGTTGGGGTAAGTGAAGAGCAAAACAAGAATAGAAGGATAGGAAGTGTAGCAGGGGAAGAAATGAGAGATGAAAGGAAAGTGAAGTATTTGAAGGATAGTGAAATATGAAGCACCAACAAACAGAAAATATTAAAGTAACCCGGCACTGGTGAAGAAGGCAAACCGACGCAAGAAAGCTTTCATTTTGCCCCTGACACAGTGGCGGGAAATGATAGAGACCCCCCGATTCTTAAAAATAAAATCTTTTTGAGAAAAATGAAAAAGTGCAAGAGGCAAGCGAGACGGGCCTGGAGACACCAAGAAGCCGTAGGAAGCTTGGGCCTGTATTTACTTGTTTTCCAAGCACCCGGCCCACACGACCACACCCAGCATTTTCGAGAACAAGTTTGATCAAAGTAAATTCCATCCACCAAAAGGCGAATGGAATTGGCAGGGTAACTGGAGGGACCATTTCAAACCCAGGGCCCTGGAATGTATAAGAAAGCCCATAATACAAGAAAAACCAAGAAGCCCAGAGGATGGGCCCAAGAGCCCATCGGGATAGTCAAGAAGAATTAGAAGAGAAATATGCATGGCGCCACTTTTAACGGAAGGATAGAAACAGCAAGGATCGACACGATTATTCAAAATCATAAGTGGTAATCCGCTTCAATAAATCCTGAACCAGAGATGTATAGCAAATGAGCCTATATATACAAGTAATCTTTGATAATAAGGATAATTCGAATACAATAATCTCTCAATTGACTTAAGCATCGGAGCGTTTGTAGGAGGAGCCCCCCTTCAGGTATCTAGCAAATTAAGGCCGTGACAATAGAAGATTGGAAGTGAGACACGTCCCTAACAATGTGCAAATACAATTAAATAGCTACAAGACTATATGGCTACTCAACTCTTTTCCAAGTATAATTGTATAGATATTATAAATAAGTTAATAACTATTACATATAGCATATACATAGTGAATGATATACATATATGATATGATGTATTTCTAACACATTTATTTGCGAAAATATACAAGCAAGCTAAAGAGTTGAGTGGAGATTATATGAGCATGTTTACGAACTTTAATCAAGTTGGATGAGTTTTCTATGAATTTGTATCATTTAATAATCGAGCATAATTTCCTTTCATGAACAACCTATTTAATAATCAAATTGAGTAGAGTTCGAGCTTAACCAACTAGTTGAATTTGAGTTGCCCATTGCGTAACATTGTTTATTTATAACCCTAATGTTGAGCAGTAATAATTAATTACATTTGAATTTAGCTAAATACCATTTTTGTTTTTAGATATTTTCACTTTGATGCAAATAAAATAAAAGTACTTTCAAAAAACCATACCAAACTATAAATGGGAAATGACAAACAAAAATACATAAAAATGGAAATCAAAACTACATCAATGTGGTGGGTGTAATGATCCAGTTTTGTCATTGTAGCATGCTCTAAATCCTCAAAATATATTTCCATTTCATTCGTAACATTTTACATATTGACTCTTAAAAAGTCCCTAATAATGGAGAACATGACATGAAGCTGAATATAGAGTGGAAGGAGACTACTGATCAAAATGAAAGATTCATATATCCAAATATATGGCCCTATGTCCAGTCCTTACATATAGATATATGTATCATAGACAAGCTCCGCCATATGTATTTGTTGAATCGTATGTTGCTCCTGGAGATGATATTCTAACCGAGTAAACCCAAATGGGCTTGGGCCATTTTAAAAGCCTATAGCCCACCTTGCTAAGTGAAGCTCTGCCCCTTCAAGGGGGGATCTGACCCACCACCAATATTGACTGGATAAACATCCAAAGGTGGTATGGGATCAAAACTATTATAATTTCAAATAAGTATGAGATGAGCATCTCATCCTCAGATTTGAGTTTCAAATAACAGATTGGCCGGTTATAACATAATAACAAAACATTTTAGGAACTCTATATAAATGAGGAATCCAGGTATGTATGGGGGATTTGATTGTTTTTAGTATTCAAGAGATTATTCTATCACTAACTTAGGCATCAGAAGCGTTCCCTTGAACCCCCAAGTCATTTTACTCTTTGGTTGCAAGTGATCTAGGATTGGTGGCGGTGAAACACATTAACAACAGTTGGCGCCGTCTGTGGGATCTATTTGTCCTACAACCAACGTGCTTTTCACATGCCCACCACAACTCTATCGCAATCAACTAAAGATCAAGAAGTGTCATCGAGAAACATGGAAGGCAGACTCGCGGAAATGGAGGAAGTAGTGAGAAAACTCACTACTGAGTTGGTGGCGTTCAAAAAGGAGAATGAAGTCATGAAGGCAAAAAACGATCCATCAAGAGAAGACCAAGGGGAGAGAGTGGAAAAGGAGGCACACATCCCTGGGGGAGGGAAGACCCCTCAGAAGAATGAAGAGATAAAGAAAATGCATCACGACCTACGAAGCTTAATGGTCAAGTATGAGGAGATGACCAAGAAGATAGGGACGTCTTCTTCAGTCAATCAGTTGCTGTCTAGCAAAAATTTTCCAGTCTTTGCAGAAATCATGGCGATACCTTTGCCTCCAAAATTCAAAGTCCCCTCGGTGGATCTATATGATGGCTTCAAAGATCTAGTGGAACATTTAGAGACCTTCAAAGCCCATATGACACTCCACAAATTTCTCAGGAAAATTGCATGTCATGCTTTCTCTTTGACATTAAAGGGAATGGCGAGAGGATGATTCGGGACATTGTAGCCTGGCTCCAAAGACAATTTCGATGAACTGGGAAGGCAATTCTTAACCCAGTTCATGGCAAGCACAAGGTGTAGAAGACCAGCTGTGTATTTGTTGACCATTAAACAAAGAGAGGATGAAAGTTTGAAGGCATATCTGACACATTTTAATAAAGAAAGAATGATAGCTGATGATAAAGATGAGAAAATTATGCTGGCAGCATTGCTCGGGGGTATTTAGCTGAGGAGTCCCTTTATGATCGAATTGGTGACGAAGGCTCCTTCCATGTTGTGAGAATTCATGGACAGGGCTGATGAGTTCATCAATGCTGAGGAAACACTCATTGCCTTGACCGCCCACTCAGAAGGAAGGGGTGAACGCGAACCGAGAGGGAATCAGAAGAAGGACCGAGAGGGAGGACAAAAGGAGAGGAGGGACCCATAAGACTCGAGGTGTGACGGTAATTCTAGAAGATATAATGGCAGTTACGTACACTTTTCTAGTGTGCATAGCCCAAATAAGGCGAAGGAGGTGGGCCAAGAAGATGAGAACAAGCGACGAACTAGGAAGTATTGTACCGATCATAAAACAAACAGGCATAAAACCAAGGACTGCCATAATTTGAAGCGAAAAATCAAAGATATGAGAGATATTGGTGAGTTCGAGCGACTGGTTGCCTAGAATACTTCCCCACCCCCCAACGGCGGGCCAATGACTGAAAGCTCGAGCACAAGACTCAAGATCGGAGAAGGAGGCCACAGGAACCTCACGATTGAAGACCAAGGATGGATATGGACTAGAGGAACCCACCTTTGGGTAAGATACTTACAATCGTCGGTTTATATGCTAGAGGTGGTCCAACTTCCTCAGGGAGAAAGGTATATGCAATACAACCCATGGGGTCCATTACATTGCCAATATTCGTGGGCACAAATCCCCACATGGCCACTACTATGACAAAATTTTTGCTTATAAAAACTCAGTTGGCATATAATGTAATTATCGATCGACCCACATTGAACGTGTTAAAGGCAATTACCTCGACACACCATCTGAAGATGAAGTTCCCAATGAAGACAGGTTTGTGGGAGGTGCGTGGTGAGAGGGTCTTGGCCCGAGAATGTTATGTAAAAGAACTCAGGTGGGGACAAAGAGAAGTAAGTGTAGAACTAGAAGAAAGAGTAGGTACGGTCTTTCTACCACCACCCCAAATACTGATGACTGAAGCAGAAACAAGCAATGAAGATGCCTTAAAGCAATGAGAAGTAGATGAACCTCTAGAGCTAGTCACTTTTGATTTAGTTCAAATAGGGACCAAGTTGACGAAAGAGGAAAGACGACAATTGACCAACCTCCTCCTAGAGCATAAGGACATGTTTGCATGGAGCCATAAGGATATGCTTGGTATAGGTGAGGAGGTAATTGAGCACACGTTGAGTGTAGAACCAAAAGTATGCCCGATCAAGTAGAAGAAGAGGAATTTCAGTACCGAGAAGTACGAAGTAATAGTAGAAGAAGTAGAAAAGTTACTTGCAGCTGGATGATCAGAGAAGCAGATTACCCAAAATGGCTGTCAAACATGGTGCTGGTGAAGAAGGCCAATAGAAAGTGTTGAATGTGCATGGATTTCACGGATCTCAATAAAGCCTACCCAAAGGATGGTTTTCCGTTCCCATGGATAGATTTAATAGTGGATGCGACGGCAGGACATAAAGTGCTGAGTTTTATGGATGCTGATGACTTGCAAAAATTCCATATTGCAGATTTACAAGATTGCTCGAGCGGAGGATTTTGGCCTCTCGAGCGAATTCAGGCAGATTCAACTGCTCGATGGCTGCTTGACAGTGAGCTCGAGCGGGTTGTGGGAAAACAAATCTCGCTCGAGTAGAGACATTGGCCGCTCGAGCGAAGTTAGGCAGAGTCGAACGCTCGATACTCGCTCGACACCCCGCTCGAGCGAATATCGTATTTTATAGATCTAGGGTTTTCCGCCGTCAGAGCATATAAAAATGATTTTTCACCTTATGGCCATACCTTTTGACTGGAGAACACTTTTTGAGACAAAAAAACACAGCTAGAAGGATTTAAGTCATTTGTTTCGGAGAGGAAGTTCCACATATTGTACGTACGTTGAAATCATACACGAGCACAGATAGGAGAAAAACATTGAATCATTTCCTTGAGTTTTTGAAGACGAGTTGCGGCTGCGAGGAGTATTTTTCAGCGTTTATTTTCTTCCAATATTCTCAGAACAATTATGGTGAACTCGTTTATGTTATATTCTATTTTTATCATGAGCTAAATTTTCTTTATTTTAAGAAAATGATGTAACCTAGTTCCGAACTATGCTTGATTGTCTATGCTAATTTAAGGCAATTATCTCTTTGTTTATCTAATTTATTCTGAGTTTATTGCTTCTAATTAACTGGCCATTGATTAGATGATATTTAATCTTGTGATTTGCAATCGAAAGAGGGAATCATAGGTTAGATCTTGAATATTTCAGCATAGGTAAATATAGAGATCGAAAGACTTGTATGAACCTATGTAGTATTTAAATCATTGGTATTATTGTTTCTTGTTTTATTAATTTGCATATTCTTGTGTAAATTGATGAACC